>CM076082.1:41582500-41592500 GCA_038088235.1 Zacco platypus
CACCTGCAACCAGAGCGGAAGATCCCGTTCAGCTCCAAGATCAAGATAAAAGATCAAGCCCAGTCTCTAAACCTCGTGCTTTTTTCGCTCTACTGACCTGCGTCTCACGTTTTTAACAGCAACAGACACACTGTCATCATACACACTCGTTCTCAGTGATGCCACAGAAGATCAGTTCACTTCAGAATTAACGTTTCCTGATCATTCTCTCTCCTCCATGTCATCAAGATGTTCATGTCTGTCTTTTTGAGGAAATCATTCCAGGATTGTTCTCCATATAGTGGACTTCACTGGGGTTCAACGGGTTGAAGGTCCAAATGTCAGTTTCAGTGCAGCTTCAAAGATCTACATGATCCAGACGAGGAATAAGAGTCTGATCTAGAGAAACCATCACACATTTATTAAAAAAATAACACCTCATTTTCTCCTCCAACTTCAAAATAGTTCATCTTCGTTGTTTTACTTTTTTTGTAAAGGTGTTTGACTCAGTCTTTGACGTTCTCTTTGTAAACACTGGATCAGCACTTCCTCTACGTCACGTGATCTTTCCAGCGTGATGACGTGATGTGTGGCGCATCAGAGCAGTGCAAGACCAGCATTTGTGCTTAAAAACTATATTTTTATATAAAATGTGCGATGGTTTCTCTAGATCAGACTCTTATTCCTCGTCTGGATCATGTAGATCTTTGAAGCTGCACTGAAACTGACATTTGGACCTTCAACCCGTTGAACCCCAGTGAAGTCCACTATATGGAGAACAATCCTGGAATGATTTCCTCTTCATTTCTTTTCCACTGAAGAAAGAAAGACATGAACATCTTGATGACATGGAGGAGAGTGAATGATCAGGAAATCTTAATTCTTAATTCTTCAAAATATTTTTTTTTAACATTTTAATAATCTAAACAATCTGAGACATTGAGCTTCAAAGTTTTTGTATTTCATACCTTTTTGTTTTCTAAAAGAAGTCCCAAAAAATGTACACAACTTAAAAAAATCATCACATCATATAAATAAGTTGTTTCACAATCAGAACAAGTTGATGATTTATTAATCTTTATTAATAAAAATTCAACTGTTCATGGTTAGTTCACATTAACTCATTAAATAATATTAACAGATACAACTTTTGATTTTAATAATGTATTAGTAAATTCTGAAACTAGTATTAACTAAGACTAATAAATGCTTTAGAAGTGTTTTAATTGCGATAGGATTGTAGTTTACTAATGTTAACAAATAATCTTATCGTAAAATGTTACAGTTTTCATTTTAATTTTAGTTTTAAATTTTCATGTTATTAAACAGTGATAAAGTTTGGGATAACTAACTAATATATTTCTTCATCAAAGATGCATTAAACTGATCAAAAGTAACAGAAAAGACATTTATAATGTTACAAAAGTTTCTATTTCAGTTCTTTAGAACTTTCTATTCATCAAAGAATTCTGAAAAATAAAATGTATGACGGTTTCCACACAAATATGACAGTTTTCAACACTGATAATAATCATAAATGTTTGTTGATCATCAAATCATCATATCAGAATGATTTCTGAAGGATCATGTGACTCTGAAGACTGGAGTAATGATGCTGAAAATTCAGGAATAAATTACACTATATATTCACATAGAAAACACATGATTCACATTTAATAATATTTCACTGTTTTTAATCTGTATCTGATTTTTAGTGACTCTGAACAGATGCAGAAAAATCTGATCTTGTGCAGATTTTTGTGTTTTGCAACAACATCTGATCTCTGTCAGATGAAAATCAGATTTGATGTATCTTACTGTCAGCTGAGATTCACTCAAAACAAGAAACTTTTAACATGGTTCAGAGCGAACAGGTTTTAAAGGTCACGGAGATATTGAAAACGTGAAGCGCTTTATGAGCACATGCATTAGTGCCTGACCTTCAGATCCATCGCAAACAATTAGTGTGGTTATTGCATCAATATCCGAGCGCCGTTATTGACGCTGTTTATCGGTTATCTATGAGTGCTTTGAGCTCCATCGCTAACCTTTGTCCACCCGTCTCTCCAACGGCCCGTATGAAACTCTCGCTGGCACAAACCTCCGTGAAAGGTTTCAATCACGCGGCTGTTAGCGGATCTATTGTCCGTCGCACCAGAAATCCCATCATGAGTGCGGCAAAGGTCACGACCTCAGAAACGGTTCACATCGGGACGACGGCGGGAGACGACTGTTTGCTTTAAACGCACTGAGCTCAAATCTGAATTTAGAAACATGCGACTGCAGTTTGGATTGTGTTGTGTTGAAATGAACAACACAATTCATGATTTACCGATGAATAAAAATATTCAGGGCAGCATTAACACAGAGGCTTTACATCTCGGTGGTCCGACGCTTCACGCACATCCATACATCCCTCAAAAATACATACTATTACTTATATATAGAGCCACTAGATCGACGGTAAGCAGGATCAAAACTAACGGTGGCTTGGGGTAAAAATGCCACCGAAATTCAAGATATAGGTGCAAAAAAGCCTCTGAATGAGTTTTCCTATTCTTTTTAATATTTATAGTTAAGCAATATCACACAGGAATGCTGTTTCCCTGAATATACACAGTTTGATTGACAGGCGATCTGACCAATCATAACCCCGAATCCTCCATTTTGTCATCAAAGCGGTCAGGGGAGTTAGTAGATTAACGTTGGTGAACTTGAATCACGTCTTGAAACAACATTCCTTCTGATGTTCATTCATGTTTATTTGATGCTATAAATGAACTAGTATGAAGAGATGATCGGTTCACGAGGAGCTACAGCGATCTGTCACCACACATTAAACACACACTAGACGCTATTTATTGATTACACTGCTTTAAAACATTATGAAACTGTTTCAGTCGTTGTCAGTGTCTCTTTGCTCCTCAATGTATTTTTCACTGCGTGAGAACATGATGTGTGGCGTGAGAGCGCATAGCAACAGTAACTAAAGGGGGCGGGGCTTTGCGAACTTGCAATTGCAAATGTGATATTGACTATACGACAGTTCAATAAACAAGTAAATATTAAATTGAGTTTTAGACACCGTATTGTCTGTTTTTGCTTTATCTACACAGTGGAGTTTCTTTCCTGAATGAATTCACGTTTTGAAAGAATTGGTTGAGTGAGTAATTCAATGACTTATTCATAAAGTCGAGTCACTTGCTTTGTTTTGAGTTAATTGGTTTTAGGATTGATTAGGACAGTGACTCAATCAGACAGGAACTTGTCACATATTTTAGCTTCATAGGACTATTTAAAAAATGTCATTTCATTTATTCCCTTAACCCTATTCCATCATTTCAAAGACATGGGATGTTTTATTATTTTGGCGTACACTTTTTTCAAAGTTATATGAATCATTTCCTATGGCTAACATAAAAAATCGGGAAATGCACGTTGTGTTTTTGTCGCGTTCACATGTGAATGAATACCGTCCAGCGGTCCGGCTCACACACATGCGGTATTAACGGTCAAATCTCACACTATATTGCGTGTAAGTGTCCAATCCATGTGTCAGTTTGTTTATTTGCTTCATCTCTGATGGGAAAAGGCCATTCCAATTAAACAGATATGTATCCGATGGATAGTCTCCTGACCTTTCTGTGTCTGCACTCGCCCGACTCTCACTCTCTCTCTGTCCTCATAAATGATAAAATCTGAGTCGTCTGAGGCCAAATCATCCCCCAAACACAAACTCGCAGACTCTCTCTGGCTACTGTCACATCAATAGTCTGCAGTCTTATCTGCCTCTTCAATGATTCACAAAGAAGATGCAATGTTTGCCACAAATGCTCACAAAATATTAATGATTAGACGCGTTAAGGCAGAGACAGGGATTCGTTTTGAATCACAGATCCATCATTCTTTCAGAGAAGGAAAGCGATTCAAGTTGTTGCTCGAGGTTGAAATGAAATGATTCTTGTTAGTGAGAAACAGTTATTAAAGCTTTCGGCTCCAAAACGCTCTAAAGATAATGAAAGCCTGTGGATTTGATTAATAGGGTGAGGATGAATTGATTTTTAATCGATTTTATTTTGATGAACTGATATTGATTTTTAAATCCCAAGAATCGATATTTTGGTCTGTGCTGTTTTCAGTTGATTTAACTTATTTGTAGCTCCTGCCATCCAATAATCATAATAATCTTTGATACTTTTGATATGAAACAAAGTCTCAACTTTCAAATTCTGTCATAAATTCAGTCAATAAATGTGTTTTTGTGGCTTTAATGTCGCTGTAGCGCCTCAGTTGAACCGATCATCTCTTCCTCTTTACTACTAGTTACAGCACCAAATGAACATGAATGAACATCAAAGATTCAGAACAACGTAGTGAAATGAATCATGTCTCGTAATCAATCAATCAATCAATCGGTATTTTAACTGTGTTTAGACGTCAGCTTTTAAACAGCAACGTCACATTTACCTCAGAAAGCCATTCAATGACCATAAACTTTATAGTTAAACTGATATATATCCGAATGAATCAATATAGAATCAAATCGGAATCGAATCGCAAGCTTGCGAATCGGAATCAATTTTTGAAATTTTCGTCAGTGCCAGATCGATGCGATCAGTGTTGTATGTAACTCACGCTCGCCGGGTCGTCGGCTGGTTTCTGTCCGTCTTCAGCGGTTTCGGGAGCGGTCGGCACGGAAACGGGCAGTAACGGCGATCGGGCCTTTCCAGCCTGACCTAGCGATGCCGTCTTCACCTGCGGTTTAGGTAAACTTCCACCTGTGAGCAGAGAAAACATTATGATGACTCATGCATGATCTTTATATAAATTTAAAATAAATAAATGTATATAATGTACATAAAGCTGCATATATAAGTATTTCAATCCGGGTTATTATCATTATCTAAAACTAATAAAAACATAAAATATAATGCAATGAGCAATAATGTAATGTTGACCCGGCGTGACTTATTTTTCAGGAAATACAGTAGTTGTGACTTATTTTCAGCACCAGTAACAGCGTGACGCTGCCGACACTGAATGCAACAAAATCATGTGGAAAAATGAATGTAGCTGCAGGCGCCAAATCCAGAGCCGCACGGGCGGACGTCCAGACGAGAGAGAGACACCGAGACACAGAGGAAGAGAGAGAGAGACGGGCTGGTCTGGCAGGAGGTGAGACGGGACAGAAGGATGGGCTGATAGCATCCCTGCTCATCCGTGAGGCTTGTCTCTGCAGACGTGGGAACCGCCAGAATGCAATGATGGATGCCGACAACAAGCTTCCAGAATCCATCACATTCCTCCATCTTAATGAGATTCCTGCGCTGAACATTAGCGGCGCAATTTAACAGCAGAAATTGGCGGCACCTGCTCCAGGATCCGACGGGTTTTCAGTCAGTCCTCGTTCAAATAAGTGCCCCAAAACGCTTCTGCTTCATGCTTTATCAATGCCAGCGATAAGAGAGCAGAATTATAGTAGAATAGATTGTTCATGTAGAATTGTGGCTTGCTTAGTTGGAGTTTCAAGTAATTTATGAGTATTATCACACAAGTAGCAGTGCGGTATCGCTCTACATCGCACAGCTCCGACTCTGATACTGTGTTATCAACAGTTCGACGGCGCGAGTGAGTAAATAAAAAGAACTTCAACGGAGTGTCTTTAAAAGCCTCTTTTGAGCAGAACTACTTCAGAACATTTGAGCTCAAGCCTGTTACTGATTCTAAACCGTCCCTTCAGAACGAGCAACGAGTCGCTTCACTGTGTTTTGTAGAGTAGATTATGGCTTTACGAGAGAGAGATGGACTGAACGAGTGTATTACCGGACACAGCTCACGTCCGTAATATTAAATCCATTATAAAATAATCCGTTTGAATGTCCGGTGAGGAAAGCGATATCTTTGTCCTTTTAGAAGTTACGGGGATTTCCCACGGCGCTAAAACTTGTTCTGACTCACTCCTGAAGACGGTCTTCGCCGCCATCTAATGGTGTAACAATGTAACGTTCACTGAGACTCTTTCTCAATACGGCATATTATTTATATACAATAATATTTATTGAGCAACAATATTTAAATTAGCAACAATAGCCATTATAAGAAGCAATAGTTAATGAACACAAGCAAACAATTCAATCAAACATACAAAAGCAGCGCTCTAGTACAGGATTCAAGTTAAACAGCCTAAATATAAAGTTTTGAAACCTACTTTTCCCAAATGGTTTTGCTCTGGAACAAGTGATAGATTAATAAGACCAAAGATTAACTGTTTGATTCACCGCAAATGAATGATATTTTTAACCTCTATCCACATAAGAACCAGCCGCAAATTCCCGAAGGAGATGAAGCTGTTCTCAGCGGGTACACGAGCACTGACGGCCTGCAGCTCAAATCCGAGAAAGCTTCGAAACAAATCGTATAATAGTTGCTATATATAAAGGGTTGGGGAGTAATAGATTACATGTAACTTAGTTACGTATTTAATATACAAACTTTGAGTAACTGTATTTCATTACAGTTACATTTTAAATGGGTGGTAATCAGATTACAGTTACAGTTTAGATTACCAAAGTGATTACTTTGAATTTTAATGTCATGTAAACATTAATGTAAACTGCAATTCCTGATTCTCTGACTCTGACAGTCGGAAAAGCTGAAAAGGTGTATATTGCACAGTTTCTTGCACAGCTAAAATAACTGGAATAAGCTTTTTCACATAACAGATGTTTACATACTCCAAGACAAAAAAATTTACATATTGATTCTTTACAGTCTTGTCATGACTGGATGATCCACGACTGTTTTCATATTTTGTGACAGTTGTTTGTGAGTCTCTTTGTAATTGTAAAAAAAGGTTGCGACTTTTTCTCACAATTCGACTTTTTTTCTCACAATTTTGAGTTCTCACATTTTTCACGTTTTTTTCACAGAATTGGGAGATATGAACTCATAATTGCATGTTATAAAGTCAGAATTATTATATCAACTTCTCTGCTTGCAATTCTGACTTACACGTTTATATCTCATAATTCTGACTTTTCTCAATATTGTGAGTTTATATCTCATAATTCTGACTTTTCTCAATATTGCGAGTTTATATCTCATAATTCTGACTTTTCTCAATATTGTGAGTTTATATCTCATAATTCTGACTTTTCTCAATATTGTGAGTTTATATCTCATAATTCTGACTTTTCTCAATATTGCGAGTTTATATCTCATAATTCTGACTTTTCTCAATATTGTGAGTTTATATCTCATAATTCTGACTTTTCTCAATATTGTGAGTTTATATCTCATAATTCTGACTTTTCTCAATATTGTGAGTTTATATCTCATAATTCTGACTTTTCTCAATATTGTGAGTTTATATCTCATAATTCTGACTTTTCTCAATATTGTGAGTTTATATCTCATAATTCTGACTTTATAACTCACAATTGCAACTTTATGTCACACAATTCTGAGGGAAAAAGTCAGAATTGTGAGATAAAAACTCTCAATGACCTTTTTTGTGTTTGTTCCACACTTATTAGTATTCCAAAGTATTCTAAAGTATTTAGATTAAGTTACTAAACTTGAGTAATGTAACGAAATACGTTACAAATGACTTTTTAAAGCATGTATTTTGTAATCTGTAGTGAAATACATTTTAAAAGTAACCCACCCAGCCCTGAATATATATATATATATATACACACACACACACAGACAGACAAGTTAATGCATTCCCTGTACAGGAATCAAACACAAGCTCTATTGTTTGAGCCACAGGAATACCTGTATAAAAGAATCTGATAACTAAAGAACAGTATATTGCACTGTTTCTGCGCAGCTAAAATAACCAGAAGCGAATGACACCAGAATCCACGAACATTACAAATGACCGCACTGCAAAACTGAGCATCTAAAATATCACGAACCCCCCCTAAGGCATTCATGTGCAAAACACGCTCTGAGAACTGCAGAGAGCCGGAGGGGCTTGTTAGCATTCCACAATACTAACTGCTCAATGTTTTTCTGATATGGATTTTCAGTCAACTGTAAAGCAATTTATGGGTCGTGTACGTGCTGCTGCCGGCACTCGCACACAAAGCTTGTGTTAATCACTTTTCAATTTGGGAGTGATACAGATATCCACGCTGATCAACGTTTCGCAATACTAGTGGCACAACAGTGAAGTGAAGGTGGTTTTGCTGATCTAGTGGCTCTCCAGAACCGGCCTGAGACTGTTTAACCCGGTTTTCTTCCTGGATGTGACGTGGCTTTTAGAGCGGTGAGTGATATTATTTGGCCTCTCCACACTTCTCCGTTCTTGCCCGTCAGCCAGAGATGTTTAGCGCTCATTAACTTCGGCCACAGATCCACCGGCCGTCAGATCAGACAATGGAGAGCCGGAGCACGTCCCTCCCGACGCCATTCAAACCCTCATAGAGACACGAAAAATGAGCCCTCAAAAGATGCTTCAGAGAACACATCTTCAATAGCAATTCACAACCTATTTCTATTCCAAACAAAAGCCGGCACAGACGGCCTCGTTCAGCGGGAATGAGGTCAGGATGAGTGGTGAGTGTTAGATTGAGAAACAGATCGGAGAAGAATCTCATAAAAACATTCACATTTCGACCCCTAAACCAAAAGAAACCCAGATTAGACCTTTTATTTTGCATGAAGACAATACAGAGTCATTCATTGCATTGCGATGTGTTTCTTTGCGTAACAGTAATAAAAATGTTGTGCTTAATTGTCATGTATTATTCAAACCGTAAAGTGTTTTCACATACTGGTAGCATTTGTGGATTTACCCTTAATTTATGTTGATTTCAGTAAACAAAACAACAACGAGAATGAGAGCGTAAGCGCATTCAGATGCGTACGGCGGCAAGAATGATTTTAATTGTCATGAAAATAATGATGTGGTATTCAAATAGTAAAGTATTTATACATCCCGCACGGTCTGCTCTTACTTTAGGCTGATTTAAATAAACAAATCATTGTGCGACAACAATGAGAAATATAACTTAGATTGAAAATGTAAGCTTCTTAAACATGCAGGGAATTATTTGTCAGTAAATGAGTTTAATTGTCATGAAAATCATACTGGCCCTAAAATAACCTTTATTTTCTTCATGCAAAATATATTATTTTCTTTTGTTTGGGGGTGAAATGTGACCTGGACGTGGAGATTCGTCACTCCTCCGTCTCTCTCTGCTCTTCTTTGTCTTAATACCTGGACAAATCGTGTCTCTTTCAGTCGAGGATGGTGTGTGTTATGGTGTGTGAAATGGCTGGACGCTTTAATGCGCTTCAGGTCTGATTCCTCGCATCATCGTCGCCGCTTTAAAAACTACCCGGAGCGCCGTTTAACTCGGTCTGAGTCTCCTTCTGCTCCGTCTGTTTATTCAAGTGTTTCCTTTTTCAGACCACATCGGCAGATATTTGTTCATTTTGAACATTAAACATTTTGATGCATATCTCAGTAAACAAGTCTTAATATCTTCAGTAAATGTTTCTTGATTTAAGAATGTTTAGATGTTTCAGCTGCAAGACAAGAAGTTGCAAAAGACAAAAATGTTTCAGATTAAATCAAGTAAATTCTCTAAATAAAAAAAAAAAGCAACCGATCAAGAAGGATTTCCAGTGTCAGAGCTTCATTCTCTGGACTCTCTGATACTTTTAAGTTCTCTGGTTCTGTGGACAGAGCAGGACTGACATACAGTCTGATCGATTGATCGTCTCTCTCGGGTAGGATGGAGATAGCTTTAAATTTTTCTTTAGAAGACAAATGGACTCTTCTGAAACAAGAGGAACAAAGCCCAGAGTCTGTGAAGCTCGTGGGCAGTAAATATAAACCCAGACAGCATCTCAAACGCTCGGCCGTCTCCTGAGACCCGCAGCTTCATTTCATGTGTTTCCATCGCGAGAGTCGATGCGCGTCTGCAGCGTTTCTCCCCGCAGCTGATTTACACTCGCCGCTCCCTGTCAACAATTAATTAACACGAGTAAATCAAAGCATTAGTAA
>CM076082.1:41595000-41600000 GCA_038088235.1 Zacco platypus
CGTTATGAAGTCTGCAATCGATGAACATTACAAGCACCGATGGGAACACACACAAACACACAAACCAAGATCTTTATTCACGGTCTGATTTCCCACCGAGAGACTCGCGCCGGCTCCGCCGGACCGTCTCCACCGGCTCACCCTCTGGCTGCAGACACAACAACCCACGAGACTCACCACACATTCCTAAGAATAATCTGATATTTTCCTCTTACTTTCTTACGTAATAAACAATATTTATGTGTGTACACCATTGTTTTATTGTATTCCTGGTCAGAATATCTTCCTCTCACAGCATGACGACGAGGGCGGGGCAACCTGTCACTCACATGAGATCCACCAATAGCAAACCACAACCATCCAATCAATTCCACACAGACACAATCAAGCCCCGCCTACATTTGTTCTTGTTCGAGAAGCGTTTCAGACCAGTGAAACTTCCATTTCATAGCACACTCCGCTTTTCACGGATGTACTGAACGACAGCAGACACTAATATGATGGATATTCACCTGTCATGGGATTGTAGACCTTGGGTTCGATGGTTCCCATGGGCGGCGGCAGGAGCGGGTTGGTGAAGCTGCGCAGCGGGTGCGTGGGTCTCACGCAGGCGGTCGGGATGGTGCGGCTGGGAATCTCTTCCGGCCCCGGCGGCTCCGACTGCGCCGTGGGAATCAGAGGCTGCTGTTGCTGCGGGGCCATCGAAGCGGCGCCCTCTGCTGCCATCGCTGAGAAACACACACACATTATGCAAATGAGAGGCAAAAACAGCAGCCAATCACAGGTGAAGACAAGCTAATGATGTGATGCAGAGTTTTATCTCTAAATATTTTGGGGTATTTGACTACACCGACACCAACAAAATTTGAATTGATGAAACATTATTGAACGGAATGGATCGGATCAATTACTAATTAATTCAGACGCAGTGTAGATGCTGGTGCAGACTGTGGCTCGTGAAAGTCTGTTAAAATGATGTGCATTTTGGAGACAAAGGTCGTATTTTTCCAGCTGTAATCATGCAAATACATGTTGATGGTGTATTAACTGAAGACCCGCGGCGCTGGGATTTCATCCGCGTCAGTGGACGTTTACGCTCAAAGTCTCGGGGAAGTTTTCTCCCTCAGAGATGACTGTGCATGTGCTGCTCACTAAGAGCTTCTCAGAGAACGTCATTTATTTCAATGAAGCAAACAGACTCGCAGCTGCTGCCGAAAAACCACATCAAATCAATTTCTTCTGCCGCTAACAAACTCATCTGAAGCTCAGAGCAGAACGGAGCGAGACAGGAGGGACGTGGTTATTCAGGGACGCCTCCATCAATAAACCACACGGATAAAACAGCTGTGTTGTGATTGGTCAGCTGACGTTACTCTCGAATACTTTTACACTGTATCAAAAGACTTTCTGAAGTCGTACAGTAGATTTTCCCGCTGGAACGGAAACTCTTTACCGGCAGCGTAACCGCGGTCCACGGTGAGTGTGGAGAAAGGCATCGGCCGCAGGGTGAATTTGGGGTGAGCGCTGAAGCCGCAGGTGGGCGACGGCAGGATTCCCGGATACTGGCTGCTCTCCAGAGTGGGAACCGGAATGGCACTGACCACCGCTGGAACACACACAAAAAAACACACGAGAAATGAATGCACTCGCTGGGGAACTCCTGAAACACCTCCATCTTGAGATTTCTTCACAATACTCCTCATTTAAATAATTCATGCGCAGAATAAAGGGGCGGGGCCTGGTTGAGTTAGTTAGTAGTGTGTTGAAACTGGCGGTTATGGTAAGGGGCGGGGCATTTCCCGAACACAAATTTCCCGCTCCAGCCGACCAATCAGAGCACATTATGCTTATGAGAAGGAGGGGCTTCACAGAGACAGGAAGTAAACAGAGCGTTACTGACAGACGAGCTGCAACAATGGAGAATATGAATCCATAAAGAGATGGAACAGGTTCTATATATGTTCTTGTAAAAGTGTGGAGTTTATTTTGGAAGCCTGGTTTACTCAGGCGAGCGGCTGTCCTGATTCGCTCTGATCATTAATCATGTTTAAATATTTAAACACCTACAAGAGGAAAAGTGTTTAGAATTCAGACCCTTGCCAGTGAAATGTGGACCCCCATTAGTCTGCTTAAACTCATGTGGACCGGGAAACAGAATCCCGACAGGAGCAGAATCTCGTTTAACAAACCCTGAACAAAACAACATGAGGATATGTGAGTGAGGATGATGATGATGATGATGATGCAGCAGGAGCCACAGAAACCGTCTGCAGCTTCACCGGAGCACAGGAGAGCTGACCTTGACAATGAAAACCTCACAGAGAGAGAGAGACAGAGAGACAGAGAGAGACAGAGAGAGAGAGAGAGACAGAGAGAGAGAGAGAGAGAGAGAGAGACAGAGAGACGAGACTGACGAATTGCCTGAAGTGTAGAGATTTCTATCTGCTAAACTGCCCCAGACGAGCAACTGCTGATTGACTGCAAACTGTGTGTGTGTGAGTGAGTGTGTGTGTGTGTGTGTGTGAGTGTGTGTGTGTGTGAGTATTCCCTACATTATGGGGACCAAATGTCCCCACAGGTATAGTAATACTATAATAAGTGTGTGTGTGTGTGTGTGTGAGTGAGAGAGAGTGTGTTCGTGAGTGTGTGTGTGAGTGTGTGTGTGTGTGTGTGTGAGTGAGTGTGTGTGTGTGTGTGTGTGTGTGAGTGAGAGAGAGTGTGTTCGTGAGTGTGTGTGTGAGTGTGTGTGTGTGTGTGTGTGAGTGAGTGTGTGTGTGTGTGTGTGAGGTTTTGCCTACATTGTCTGCATCCAAATGTTTCAGGAAAGAAAAAAGCAATATGGCCTGTATTGAGGTGAGCAGAACGTCTACAATAACAACATAACATTTTCAAGAAAACCTACAGATAACTACAAAATAGACATCTTTCAGACTTTTCATAAACACAATTTATACACTAAAGAAAAAAAAACTTTTTTTTTGTAAATCAATCTGACTAATTACCGGGTTTATTATCACTAAATAAAAAAAACTTAAATAAAATAATATATTAAAATATATACTTATTTTATTTCAGCTATAGTTACCGAGAAAAAAAATTCTAATTTATGTTTATTTTAAGTTGAATAACTAAAAAAAAAAAAAAAAAAAAAAAAATTAATGACAACTATATAGATGGATAAAAAAAAGACAAAAACAAACAACAAACTTACTAAAATAAAAACACAAAATGAAAAATAAAAAAATAGTACATTAATGATACTAATAACTTAACACTGTAAAATCACGTCCTGTATTCACTCAAAATATTCATCTGTAAATCTGATTAAATGAAAGACAATCAAAGATTTATTATTATTTATCACTGTGTTTACTCCTCTACACTGTCATATACAATTATTAATTCCACAAATCATCAAATCACGCTGCGGTGATGCTGGTTCGGGTTCAAGAACCGACATGAAATTCAACACGACGGGTCAACAACATCTGGACGACAAAAGAAGGAGGTCAGGAGGAACGTCGGGGAGCGCGAGGGAATCAAGAGGAACGGTGGGAGGGAAAATCATATCCGCAGTGTGAGATTATATCTGAGGAGTCACATGATAACAGCAGCAGCTGTGATGGGAAAACGACCATATAAGGAATATTTAAGAAACATCAGCTATTGGGTGGAGCGGGAGGAGAGCTTTTCCTTTTATAATGAGCTTTTTCAATTTATGAGTACGATAACGCCTGTGCTAACTTGTTTGATATAAATGCTGTAATACTGTATGCTGTACTGTAATATTAAATATATATATATATATATATAAAATGATAAATATCATAAAGTGTCTATATTCTGTCTCTCGTTCGAGGAACTGGGTTGAATATGCAGCAGTTCGTTCTCTCGCTCAGTTACTTCTCTCTGAACTCTCTAATTTCCTGTCAAAACTCCACGTCCTCCCAGCAATAGACATTTTTCCCAATCATCAATCGAAAAGCTCCTCCTCTCTCCTGGTTTTCCCAGAGGACAGAGATGAAGCTCTTTCATGTGTTTTGAGGAGCAGGAAGGAGGTGGATAATAACCGCGCAGGAAGAGGCGAGGTGAAGAATCACGACGGGAGGTCAAAGACGAGACGCGCACGGGACGGAATCAAACACGTCTCCCAGGAGGAGGAAGGAAGCGGAGCGTGACGGCTGTGAGGGTTCACATCATGTCATATGAAGAATCAAAGCCCGTGACGCCCAAACAAGCTCTTGCCACAAAACATCCCGAAAGTGACACGCTCATATTCACACTCGCTCGCTTCCCTCCTAAACAGTCCACGAGTCACTGCACTTCCTGCTTCTCCAGGAAAACTGTCTTGATTTAAGAATATTTAGATATTTGTGCTGGAAAACGAGAGGAAGATTTTCTGCAGTGTGAGGAACTGACAGGATCTGACAGCCTTCGGGGAGACGCTGGTCTGTCTGCTGGTTTGGGCTGAAACGGGTAAATTGGATTAGTAACGCGGGGTCGGGCACACAAACCGCCTGCTGAAATCCCATTTCTGCCTCATTTCCCTCCGTATGTGAATCACACAATGACTTTCTGCAAAGTCAGCCTCAGAAAAGCAACTCTGCCAGTAATTTCAGGGGTTATTGTTGAGATCTTCTCGTCTTCTCACAGTCTCTCTTTCCGATGTACTTGTAAATCTGTGATATAGTTCTGAATAAGGTCAGTGCTTGTGTTGTGGTTTCTGATCATAATGGAAGAGCTCAGTATTCAGAAACACTCCTTCACACCACAACTATAACCAACACATTTGTATAATTGCTTCTCTTTAAATGATTTGTTCAGTTCTATGCGAGCTCTAGTGAAGTCCACAGCACATGATAACGACAGAGGAACGATGCCTGTTGCATTTTCTTTCCACTGATAAGCCAATCAGAATCCATCCTGCTCTAATGAAATAGAGCATTTAAAGCGACAACACATGATTATCATAAACAGAACAATATCATGTGCTGCAGTGG
>CM076082.1:41605000-41625000 GCA_038088235.1 Zacco platypus
CAATATTGTCTGTTTTGTTCAATTTTGCCAATAAAAATATAAAGACAAAGCAGACTGTTCGCAACACACAGCCGTGTTTCATTTCTGAATACGTGTTTTGAACGAACAGAAGCTGTTTGAATGAATCGAATGAATGAACGAACGAACGAACATTGAACATCAAGACTTTTACCGCCACCTACTGGCAATTTTAGTTTCTTAATTAGTCTATTTTATTTGAATTATTTTTTTTTTTTTAAACAAAATAAAATAAAATAATGCTTCAGGCAGTCATGTAAATTCAGTCATCCTTTACTCAACCTCACGCTCCAAAAGTTCATGTGTAATAAATTCTTTGTTGAATTAAATAAAATATTTCTTTCTGAAGCTAGGCTATTTTTTTTTTGTAATATCTATTTGACATTTTACACAATAAGGATCTTTTAGGGGTAATTTCTCAGCCAAAACTGATGTGCGATTAAATTGTGATTAATAAGATTAATTAATCGCCACATCATGTAATTAATAGATTAAACATTTGAATCGCTTGACAGCCGTAGTTTGAAGTGAGCAGATGAGAATTTAACGCGTGTAACAGTATGATGGATCCGTGCGTCAGCTCTTAAAGTGACAGCAGCCTAATAAACCTGCTGCCAAATTATGAGAAAATATTAAAAATATCCATATGGGAGCTTTTTGTTTTCATGTTGCAATAAAAGAGCCCAGATGTGTGATGAGTTAATTCTTTCAGGAGCGTTTCTCTGACGACGATTCACAAACGAACACAAAACTGACAGTTTCTGTCAGACGCTTTGATTGTCAGTGTGTTTGTGGATCTGTAACGTTCCCTCAGTCGATGATGGACGTGTTCTCACCGTTCAGGCTGCTCATGTCAATCGGGTTATTATCGGAGGGCCAGTATCCGCTGTCTCCATGACGACCTGAGACCACAGAGAGAAGCGCTGAGATCAGGGTGAGACACACTCATCTACATACATCAGACGGGCTTTATTAAAACACTTCATCACTTTCACACGGTCAAACATCACCTGAAACTCTACTGATCTGCCTTAATATCTTCAGTCATTTCTCTTCTCCTGTATCTTGATTTAAGAATGTTTAGATGTTTGTGCTGGAAACTCTGAGGAGGAACATCATGTTTGCAGTGGAGATAATACCTGAACTATAATAAGGTCCCAAACTACAGAGAGAATGAAGGTTTGAGGAGTGAATCTCAACACTTGAACACGATCCGGGTCTCAGTGTAATAACTGTGGACGAGGCTCTGGAGGAGAATCGGAGCGTTCGGAGTTTCTTCAGCGTTGATGAGCTGAAGGTGTGTGTGTGTGTTCGGTAAGTGGAGCAGGACTCGTGGGTCGGACCGCTGAAGGAACCTGTCAAACATCAATCTCTCCAACCCGGAGGACGTTTGCCTTAATTTATGAGAGCAGGAACACACACACACACACACACTCACACACACTCACACACACACACTCACACACACACTCACAAACACACACACACACTCACAAACACACACACACACTCACAAACACACACACACACTCACAAACACACACACACACACACACACACACACTCTCACGCACACACACACTCTCACACACACACTCACTCACACACACACACACACAAACACACACACACACACACACACACACACACACACACTCACACACACACACACACACACACACATGTTGTGTTTTCATGGTTTATGGGGTCATTCCATAGGCGTAATGGTTTTTCTACTGTACAAACTGTACATTCTGCCCCCCCACCCCTAAACCTACCCATCACCGAAAATGTTCTGCTATTTTACATTTTCAAAAAAGATAATTCTGTATGATTTATAAGCTTGTTTCCTCATGGGGACCAAAATTTACTAGTATTACTATACCTGTGGGGACATTTGGTCCCCATAATGTAGGGAATACCCACACACACACACACATACACACTCACACACACAGAAACTCAAAGAGAAATTTTAAACAGCGTTTAGATCTTCCATTTCTGTTTCTTTCTGTTTTGTGATGTGATGAAGCTCACAGACATTCACCGTGATCGACTGAGAGTTCAGTTACTGTTTCCAGAAGAAATCTTATTGACATGCACCACCGGCTAAACGCTGAAATAATGAAGACTTTTTACTGCGTGTGAAAGAAGTCTCTTCTGCTCACCTAAACTGCATTTGATACAATACAAATCAAATGCCAGTAAAAATAAAATACAATACAGTAAGTAAATAAATTAAATGCAGTAAAAATTTGTGAAATATTACAATTTAAAACAGCCTTTTCCATGTAAAAATATTGTAAATAAAATCAAGTACAAATTATACAATATTACCATGTAAAACAGCTGTTTTCTGTGAATATATTGTCAATAAAATACAGTAAAAACAGTGAAATATTATTAAATGTGAATCATGTGTTTTCTATGTGAATATATAGTACAGTGTAATTTATTCCTGAATTTTCAGCATCATTACTCCAGTCTTCAGAGTCACATGATCCTTCAGAAATCATTCTGATATGATGATTTGATGATCAACAAACATTTATGATTATTATCAGTGTATATTATCAGTCATATTTCTGTAGAAACTGTCATTCATTTTACTTTGATGAACAACAAGTTCAGAATTTATTTGAAATAAAATCTTTTGTAACATTATAAATGTCTTTACAGTCACTTTTGATCCGTTTAATGCAGCCTTGATTAATAAAAATATTAATTTCTTTCTTTAAAAAACACCCCATATTTTGTAATGTTTAGGATATCATGGTTTCCACAACAATCTGAAGCAGCAAAACCATTTTCAACACTGATAATAATCATAAATGTTTCATCAAATCATCATATCAGAATGATTTCTGAAGGATTCCTGAAAATTCAGGAATAAATTACACTGTACTATATATTCACATAGAAAACATGATTTACACTG
Source organism: Zacco platypus (assembly GCA_038088235.1). NCBI lineage: Eukaryota > Metazoa > Chordata > Actinopteri > Cypriniformes > Xenocyprididae > Zacco > Zacco platypus. Next base: position 41,607,957 of record CM076082.1, read on the forward strand.
GAATAATATTTCACAATTTTTACTGTATTTTTGATCTTTAAACATTAAAAAAATCTTAATTATTCCAAACCTTTAACCGGTAGTGTGTATATATATTTATATACATTTATATAGCGGTTTTTGACACAATTGTCCCGTTTTTGAATGTTTCTCTCTGGATGTCAATTAAAAGCGTGTGAGGAGTTTCCCGCTGCGACTCGTCTTAATTAACGCTGAGAATCAAAGGCACAAACTCTCATTAAAGATGCAATGACAGCGTCACATCCCTTCATCGCTGTTATCGCGCACTATTTCTTATGACAACACGGCACTCAAAGGACTCTTAACAAACCCCATTTCCAATTCAGGCCTTTCAGAAGAGAGAATTAGCAGGCGCTGGATTCACAGAGGACGACTGACTGAAGGCCATTTGTACAGGGAATTTGTTTAAAGAGATTAGAGCTGGGAGGTTTGTGAGAAAGCAATTATTTGTGCTCTTTGTGACTTGTGACACACACACACACACACACACACACACACACGCTCATTTCATAGACTTTCATTACTTTTCTATCAGGTTAATGATATTTTGTGTCGTGACCCTCACAGAAACCTGCGCGCATCATTACACTGAAATAGAAACATGATTTGGCCGATTCATGAGTATTTTCACGTGTCAAACGTCTTCACAGGCGGTTATCGTGACATTTCACTGCCGCACTGCAAACATGATGATCCTCCGTCCAGAACGAACATCTCAACATTCTGAACTCAAGATTCAATTACTGGAGAAGAGAAATGACTTTTGAACGAAAAATGAAGTGAGTTTGTGTTTAAAACAAGAACAAAAATCTGATGGAGTCAGAAAAACAAGATTATTTTGGCAGATATTTGTTCTTGTTTTAAGCACAAAATCATATTTTTTCCTTCTGAAAACAGACTAAGAATCTTAAGTTATTTTGCTTGTCAATAAATGCATCTTTATTTATGAATTTTTACATATTTTTACTATTTTTATCTGTTAAATTAGTATCGTACACTGATTGGTATCTGATAATGATGCCTGATCGACATCATAATCCACATGATTAGTGATTGACAGCTGTCCGTCATCATCATGAGCTTCAGTGGATGACCATCTGAAAGTTGATTGTTTTATTTAAAATGAAGGACGATCTTTATTTGAAGGTGTAAATGGCTCTTGTGAAGCGGACTGGACACACATGTACGCACAGCACTCACACGACTGAGGTCATGACCTGAGATGATCTGCTTACCTTGATCATTGGCCATCTTATCCGGGTGCTCCACTAGAAGAAAACCAGTGAAGTTAGGGTTAACAGGTTAAAATGGACGTCCTGATGGACACCAGCACGTCACGATCATCAGACTTCATCACAACAATAATATAATGAAGGAGTTTCACGGGTGTTGGATCGGGGTCAAAGGTCACGGCAGCGGTGACCAGCAGAACGGTGGAGATTTATGACGCGTCCACTGACCCTCACGCAAACGAACAGATCATAATTAATGCGATGACCGTCTCGCTAACGAGCCGATGCCAAGACATTTATCATAAAACATCATAAACTCACTCATATTTATACTGAAAACAGCCTCTGACTGCGCATTAAAATATGACCCAAAGGAATATTTCAGCATTATTTCTGTACTATTATGAATGAGCTTTTATTTTCCATTTTAACTTTAATTCGCGCTTTTGTCATTTTTATTAGTTGTTATTTAATAAATGAAGTGCGACAACCTAAACTTATTTCAGTTTCTCATAGTATTTCATTTATTATTTATTTAAGCAAAAACAGTTTTAGTTAATAATAACCTCAATATTGTGTAAAATAAGTGTTGAATTAATTTCTCAAGCATAATTATTAAAATGTATATCTATATTTGTACTAATTTTAGCCAATTTTAGTACTTCAACTTACATTTATTTCAGTTTCCATTTTTTAAGTTGACGTTTTTCATCTTATATTTAATTTTGTATTATATTTCAGCTTTATTTCAATTAACAAAAATGTTTTTATTAGTTTTCATTCTTTTTAAATATTACTATTTAGGTTTAATAATAAATTTAGTTAATAATTTTCATAGTATTTCATTTTTAATTTATTAAAGCAAAAAACGTTTTAGTTTCAGTTAACAATAATAACCTCAATGTTGTGTAACTCATTTTAAAAATGTGTACATCTCAAGTAATCATGTTTATGTTTTATTTCAGCTTCATTTCAATTAACAAAAATGTTTTATTAGTTTTTATTCTTTTTAAATATTACTATTTAGGTCTAAAAATAGGTTTAGTAAATTTACTGTTTCAATTTTAGTTTCTATTTTTCTTTTAGCTGAAGTTTTTCATCTAGTATTTTTTATTTATTTAAGCAAAAAACGTTTTAGTTTCAGTTAATAATAATTGTGTAAGATAAGTGCCTAATTAATACTAAAATTAAATATTTGTACTAATTTTAATCAATTTTAATTCTTTAACGTACACATTTCAGTTTCTATTTTTTGTGTAAGCTTTATTTCAATGAACAAAAATGTTTTATGAGTATAATATCGTGTAGAATATTGTGCAATTATTACATTATATTATGTATATATTTTATGAATTTTCAGTTGATAATTTCAGTTTAATTTTTTCATCTAAACGGTGGTTTTGTTTGTTGGACGAGCGCTCCGGCTCACCTTTGGAGGTCCTGTACTGCACCGGGTCCGACAGCGGCCCGACTCCTTTGGCGTTCTTGGCCTGGATGCGGAAGTAGTAGACGGTGTCCAGGTTGAGGTCCATGACCTGGTGCGTGAGCCGGTCTCCAGCGATGGACTCCATCACCCAGTCGTCGATGGGCATGTTCTTGTCCAGAGTGTAGTACAGAATATAACCTGACACACACAACCAGGGTCAGAGCCCGCTAACTCAAAGGTCAAAGGTTAGGTCTGGTGGAGCGTCAGGACTCTCACCTGTGATTCGTCCGTTGGCCTCCAGCGGCGGCTGCCAGCTGATGAGAATGGCTCGTGGACGTCCCTCTCGGCCAATCACGGTCAGGTCCTTCGGGGCGGAGCTTGGCGCTGACCGATGGAAAGAGAGAGAGTTATGATCTGATATGATCCCATGATGCTTCACTCGAGCGGCAGTGAGGAGAGTGTGTTTGTGATCACACAGTATTGAAGTCCCCTGATATTTTGATTTAATATTTCAATAATTCATCAACACATCGGCGTGATCTCGGGTCTCTGACGTCTGTGAATGACATGATGTGCCGGGGAAACATTAAAAATCTTTTTCAGAAAGCGTTTTATTAAATTTGACATTTTTCTGATTTAATTTTCATTGTTTTTATTTTAGAATGATTTATTAATTTTAATTAATACATTTATATTTTTGTGATTTAATTATTTTTAATTAGTTTTTATTTTCATTATTTTTATTTTTTTTTCATTGCTTTTATTTTAGAATGATTTATTAATTTTAATTAATACATTTATATTTTTGTGATTTAATTATTTTTAATTAGTTTTTATTTTCATTATTTTTATTTTATTTTTATTGCTTTTATTTTAGAATGATTTATTAATTTTAATTAATACCTTTACATTTTTATGATTTAATTATTTTTAATTAGTTTTTATTTTCATTATTTTTATTTCAAAATGATTTATCCATGTTTAATTTAACATTTTTGTGATTTAATTTTTAGTGTTTTATATTGATTGTTATTATTTTGAAGTGATTTATTAATTTTAATTTTTTTATTTATTTATTTTATTTTGATTGTTTTTTATTTTTAAATGATTTATTAATTTTAATTTGACATTTTTATGATTTAAGTTTCAGTGTTTTATTTTGATTATCATATTCTAAAGTGATCTATTATTTTTAATTTGGCATTTGTATGCGTTTTATTTTGATCGTTTTTACAATTATTATTATTATTATTATTATTATTATTTCTGATTTATTTAATTATTAGCGTATTAACACCAGTTTGGGACAGTGTGATCAATATACACCACGACCGTTATTATTATGCTGGAAAAGTTACAAATGAAAGCTCCATCGTTCCCATGGATCATTGGATGTTGGAAGCGTGCGGTTGGGTATTTACACGTACACACGTGTTGGAGGGAGAGGTGTGTCTGTACCTGCTTCATAGGTGGTGGCGTGAGCCGTCATACTCCATGTGCTGGACTTGCGGCCTTTGGTCACCATGACCGAGAACTCATACATGGTGTTGGGCTTCAGAGCCGTGACGGTGTGGCTGAGAGCCGTCGTGTCTGCCGACTGACCACAACACACACACACACACACACGATTCTTCAAGATGTCTCGCACAAACAAAGGTCTGATCTGATTCTAAGGTTGTGTACTATGATTCAGGCTGATTCCCAATCAGTATTCTGGAGCTCACCTTGTATTTGCCGCTGGTGGAATGGCTGGTCTTCCACTTGACGGAGTAGTAGCGCACTTCAGACGACTTCTGGTTCTTGGGGATGGAGTTGTCGGCCCAGCTGACCCGCACCGAGTCGGAGGTGAGCGGCACGGCCTGGACACCTACGGGAGGAATCATGGGCGTGGAGGTGTCTGGGACAGGGGTGGGGAATTTATCAAACAGATGGAACAGATCGTCATCGGATGGGTCTGAGGGGTCTGCGGCGTTACGCATTTCATGACCGAGAGCAAATCATAAGTGACCAGAGATGAGAGCGGACAGGAGGAATAAAGGAGGGAAATGGAGTGACAGAGAGAGACAAAAGAAGAACATTGAGCTCTAGATAGTGACAAACAGCTAAAGGTGAAGGGAAACACCGCAAAAGTGGTAACCTGCAATAAAGACTCACTTCCTCCTGCTGGAAGACCCAAACATGAGTTTTGTTGGTATGAATTGATGCATTTGGGTTGATTTAGTAATATTAATTCATGCAGTTAATTTAGATGTTACACTATCAACAAATCTTTCAGGTTCATTTCAAGGTGCTCATCACAGTTTCTTTGTGTTTAATTGAGACATTTCTACACCCGTTTCGTTCTTCTTCTGTGCACTATTTTTAGGTTACCATTTTTTAGTGCGCAGGTGAATCTCAGCAAACATGAACCATATTTCAACACAAAATCAACAGACAAACATCACATTAGTTTCTGCATGAACTGAAGATATTAAGAGTTTTTTCATTAAAAATCTACTAAAATGAAGTGAGTTTGTGATTGAAGATGATTTTTCTGACTCCATCATCAGATTTTTGTTCTTGTTTTAAGCTCAAACTCACTTCATTTTGACGATTTTTCATTAATATCTTCAGTCATTTCTCTTCTTGATTTAAGAATGTTTAGATGTTTGTGCTGGAAACTCTGAGGAGGAACATCATGCTTCGGTGTGAAACATAATTCTGTGTTAATTATGCACAAAAATATTCTTAATTTTCTTCATGCTAAATATAGTTTGTTTCTTTTGATTCTGCGGTGAAATATGAGTGTTCTCTGCGAGATTCTCCACGTAAAGACGATAAATCTACAGTCTCACCTGAGACACAGAGGAAAGACAGTCAAGAAACACACAAACATCTCCAGAGTCACTCATCATCATCATCATCATCATCATCATCATCATCAGCTGAGATCACGATGTGTTTCAGCTGTAACATTTCAAAGTGTTTCTTTGTATCAGGTGCTGCAGAACAACCACATATTTCTATATATATATATATATATCTACCCATACTTGAAATGAGCTGATCTATCAGTATTTGTCAGATATCCACAACTCTTTCGCTCTGCCTCAGTGATCTACAGATCTCCTCTGGATGCTGCAGTTCAGTATCAGCTTAACGTTATTGTCAGTCGATGATAAAATATTTCAGTTGACATTTGAGAATATACAAGTTGTCAGGCAAAAAGAATAAATGGGGCTGAATCCGAATCCTCCATCCCCTCGGAGAGGCTCGTCCGGTCCAGGTCCACTTTCACCATGTCCATGTCTTCCAGTTTCTCCTCTTGCTCTGTCCACTACACTCAGATCTTCCTTTCCTTCTCATTACACCCTCTCCTCCACCCACACCACTTTATTTCCACTTCTCTTGCATATTTTCTTGCTCTATTTATACTTTCCCTTTTATATTTTCCCCATTACATAATGCAATTGACCCTTCGCCAGCAGTTTGATTGACAGGCGATCTGACCAATCATAACCCCGAATCCTCCATTTTGTCATCAAAGCGGTCAGGGGAGTTAGTAGATTAACGTTGGTTGAAACAACATTCCTTCTGATGTTCATTCATGTTTATTTGATGCTATAAATGAACTAGTATGAAGAGATGATCGCTTCACGAGGAGCTACAGCGATCTGTCACCACACATTAAACACACACTAGACGCTATTTATTGATTCAACTGCTTTAAATATGAAACTGTTTCAGTCGTTGTCAGTGTCTCTTTGCTCCTCAATGTATTTTTCACAGCGTGAGAACATGATGTGTGGCGTGAGAGCGCATAGCAACAGTAACTAAAGGGGGCGGGGCTTTGCTATTCAGGGTCGTGACTGGTCAGATCGCCTGTCACTCAAACTGTTTCCGAAGGGTCAATTGTCATCATTTACTCACCCTCAAATTATCCCAAACCTGTTTGAGTTTCTGTCTTCTGTTGAACACAGAAGATGTTTTGAAGAATGTTGGGATCCAGACAGATCTTTAATGTGTGGTGACAGATCGCTGTAGCTCCTCGTGAAGCGATCATCTCTTCATACTAGTTCATTTATAGCATCAAATGAACATGAATGAACATCAGAAGGAATGTTGTTTCAAGACGTGATTCAAGTTCACCAACGTTCATCTACTAACTCCCCTGACCGCTTTGATGACAAAATGGAGGATCCAGGGTTATGATTGGTCAGATCGCCTGTCAATCAAACTGTTTGCGAAGATTCAATTACAAAGTGTCCAGATCATTGATTTAACTGTTTTGGGAACAGTGATCCGAGTTTGGAGAAATGTGTCAAATCAATCGAGAAAAACTGTAAATGACACTTTAAACGTTACTTTTGGATGCTCTCGGAACATTCTGAAACGTTCCCATAACGTTTGCAAAATGATAAAACTGACGGTTCCTTCCAGCTAACAGGAAACGTTCTGGAAAGGTTCTCCCAAAGTTATGAACAAACGTTCATCCAGTAACGTAAATAGAACGTTCGTTCAGAGTGATCTGTGTCGTTAAAATGTTCACGGGAACATTCAAAAGTAACATTTCCATGATGTTCGCAAACTGAACGTTCCTCAAACAATGTTAGTAAAATGATCAGCTGCAACATAAACATGAAGATTCACGAACATCTCCTGAGGTTTGTGATCATGTGACGTAAACCGCAGCAGTGACATCACTGTAATCACACAGTCTGAAATGAGACATTCAATGGACATGATTTCCTCCGGTGACCCACCTGACATGGATCGGGTCACGGCGCTCTCGTAGAGAGGAACTCCTTCACCGGCGTTGTTGAAGGCCTTCAGAGAGATCACGTAATGAGAGCTGGGCTCTGCAAACACACACAACGTGACTTCAATCTGCTGCTCTGCAGAACTACAAACATTTAAAACAAGGCCTGAAGAAATATTGATGGTAACAGCAACAACAACATCTGTACACGAGCTCGACTCTTCATTCATTGATCGAGGCTTTGAAACGTTCATCCGTTTGTATCTGTAGGAACAAAGAAACAGAAGATGCTCTTTTCCTCTTTCCATTCGTTTCTCTTTTTCCTTCTGGGCAGCCGCTCTCGACGGCAGACTGGGTTCAATATCGCTGCCATGGTAACCTGTGGATTTCATGTGAAATATTGAAAAGGACATGGCCTTATTTTTGTCCAGAATGGAGGTAAGAGGAGGCCAGATCAGCCGGGCAGAAAGACTCCAGCGGTTAGAGAACAAAAGACGAGCGCGGGTGAGAATTTCACCATCCTGCGGCTCTCGTACACGGCTGACGAAACCGACGGCGCTGTCGCACGCTCCTCAACATCAGGGTAATCGCAGGAAAATAGAATAAATAAAACATTAGCGCTTTAACACGAGGGAGCGTGTTTGATCCCGAACAAACTCTCATTACATATTCATGATCTCAGAACTAACCGCACCTTCTTATGAATATTCAAATGTCGTTGCGTATTTTGTCACGCGGGTGAAATTTAATTCACACCTCACTTGTGTTCATATCAGTTGCCTGTAAATAAAACATTCATCGTGACGAAGAAACGAACGGGAATCCAATTTAAAAGAGTCATTTCATTAAACGAATTCAATTCACAGCACTTTTAATAACAATCACAGCTTTGCACATTCGTGATGATGAAAAGATGAAAAGTCCAGTTGATTTCAAGTTTTTATCTCATAATTACAATTTATCTCCTAATTATGACTTTGTCAAAACAATTCTCATAATTTCACATTTTTATCTCATAATTACAACTTTTTATGTCATAATTTTATCTCATAAGCATCCTTGAGCTTGGGAAAATAAAATTTTTATTATTATTATTATTGATTTCAAATTTTTATCTCATAATTGACTTAGTGTGTCAAAAATTTGACTTTCTATCTCATAATTACATCTTTTTATCTCATAATTATGATAGTGTCTCAAAATTCTGACTTTTTATCTCATAATTTTATCTTGAAGTATCCTTGATCTTGGGAATGGCAAAATTAAACTTATTATTATTATTGATTTCAAGTTTTCATCTTATAACTACATTTTATCTCCTAATTATGATTTTGTCAAAACAATTCTCATAATTTCACATTTTTATCTCATAATTACAACTTTTTATGTCATAATTTTATCTCATAAGCATCCTTGAGCTTGGGAATGGCAAAATTAAACTTATTATTATTATTATTGATTTCACATTTTTATCTCATAATTACAACTTTTTATCTCATTATCACAGTGTGTCATAATTTTGACTTTTTATCTCATAATTTTATCTCATAAGTATCCTTGATCTTGGGAATGGCAAAATTAAACTTATTATTATTATTGATTTCAAGTTTTCATCTCATAACTACATTTTATCTCCTAATTATGATTTTGTCGAAACAATTCTCATAATTTCACATTTTTATCTCATAATCACAACTTTTTATGTCATAATTTTATCTCATAAGCATCCTTGAGCTTGGGAATGGCAAAATTAAACTTATTATTATTATTATTGATTTCACATTTTTATCTCATAATTACATCTTTTTATCTCATAATTATGATAGTGTCTCAAAATTCTGACTTTTTATCTCATAATTTTATCTTGAAGTATCCTTGATCTTGGGAAAGGCAAAATTAAACTTATTATTATTATTATTATTGATTTCAAGTTTTTTTCTCATAACTACATTTTATCTCCTAATTATGACTTTGTCAAAACAATTCTCACAATTTCACATTTTTATCTCATAATTACAACTTTTTATGTCATAATTTTATCTCATAAGCATCCTTGAGTTTGGGAATGGCAAAATTAAACTTTTCATTTCATAATTGACAGTGTAAATTATTTTGACTTTTAATCTAATAATTCTAAATTTTTATCTCATAATTATGACTTTCTCAAAGTTTTGACTTTTTATCTCACAATTGAAACTTTTTATCTCATAATTACAACTTTATTTCATAATTACATTTTATCTCGTAATTATGACTGTCAAAACAAATTCTCATAATTTCACATTTTTATCTCATTATGACAGTGTGTCATAACTTTGACTTTTTATCTCATAATTTTATCTCATAAGCATCCTTGATCTTGGGAAGGGCAAAATTAAACTTATTATTATTATTGATTTCAAGTTTTTATCTCATAACTACAATTTATCTCCTAATTATGATTTTGTCAAAAAAGAAATCTCATAATTTCAACTATTTTATCTCATAATTACAACTTTTATCTCATAATTGACTTAGTGAGTCAAAAAAACGACGGGTTTTTGTCTTGTTTTCCAGCTCAAATTAAAAACAATTTTCCCTTTGCATGAAGATTATTTTCTGCATTCAAGTCTTAATATCTTCAGTCATTTTCAGTAAAAGTGGCTTGTTGTTCCTCACCGAGGTTCTCGATGGAGTAGTAGCGCTGTTTGCTGTCCACTCTCACGGTCTCGGCGTACGGGCTGCCCACTCCGTAGCCGATGATGTACCCCCGCACTAAGATGTTGGGGTTGAGCGGAGGCGTCCAGCTCATGATGATGCTGTTGGGCAGCGGACGCACGTGGAGAGAGCTCGGCTGGTTCGGAACTTGAGTTTCTGCAGAGAGAAAAGAGAGCGTTCAACAGATCTCCAGCATCCACACTCTCTCGAGACATTCATCTCCAGCCACAAATCAACAAATGAAATGACAATAACTAGTTGGGTATTGGACCGACTGACTCTAATCGCCGCACACGGTTATCTTCCTCACATTCCTTTCATTTCCTCTGCTCTCGTTCAGAGTTTATGCAGCTCGACACACACGCTGTTCTCCGACATCAAGGTTTGCTTTCATAATTGTCTTTCCCTCAGGCTGTTATTGGGAACCACAGAGAATCTCTGATTAATGAGTCTCTCTAACCACCGAACCGGAGTGAAGTTCAACCAGGTGCGGATCAAACCTCACGCCACACGTTTGATCCGCAGAAGGAAACACGAATCGTTCAAAGCTGACATTCTCGCGCGGAACAAAGTCTTCAAAGCGTTCCATTACAGCAGACGATTCGGGCGTTCTGCGTCGAGTTGAAAGATATTGTAAATGTCAAATACATCTTCGTCTGTTGCACGCCGAATGATGTGCGCTTTTAACTTTCATTGTCTCCGCCTGTTCAGAGTTCACTCAGACACACCGAAGCCAGACGTATCGATTCTCTGCTTAAAGCGTTTCCTCTCCGCCGGACGTGCGCGGCCTCTCTCCGGCTCCTGTCTCAATCCACACGCTTCTTCCACGGGACGCGCACTGTCTAGGGAATCGGACACTTCTAGGCCGGTTACACGGACACGTTACTCCTGGAATGTTTGCTCACTAGACATTCCTCGTTTCAGGGTATTAAATCCCAGTGTTTACTGAACACTCATGGAAGCACATTTACTCCCCGTGAGGAAAAACATGCGTCTGTCAATCATCAATGTGACACACAGATCCAGTCATTTATGACATGAAAAGTCAAAATTGTGACTTAAACATTAATAGTTATGACATAAAACATTGAAAATATGACATATACCAAGATGAAACTGATTAAAAATGTCAAAATTATGATATAAGTCAATAGACAATTATGTTGAAATAAGTCGAAATTATTTCTGAGATGAAAAATCGAAATTATGGCTCAACTTAAATGTAAGTCAAAATGTTTTCAGATTTCTTCAGACTTCAGATTTGACTTATATTTCATAATTTTGACTTTTTAATTGTATTATTCTTACTAAGTCATACTTATTACACAATTTCAACTTTTTATCTCATAATTATGACAGTGTCTCAAAATTCTGACTTTTTATCTCATAATTTTATCTTGAAGCATCCTTGATCTTGGGAATGGCAAAATTAAACTTTTTATTATTATTATTGATTTCAAGTTTTTATCTTATAAACTACATTTTATCTCTTAATTATGATTTTGTCAAAAAAAATCTCATAATTACAACTTTTATCTCATAATTGACTTAGTGAGTCAAAAAAATTTACTTTCTTCCTTGAGCTAGGGAATGGCAAAATTAAACTTATTAATATTATTATTAATTTTAACTTTTTTATTTCATAATTGACAGTGTAAATTACTTTGACTTTTAATCTAATAATTATACATTTTTATCTCATAATTATGACTTTCTCAAAATTTTGACTTTTTATCTCACAATTTAAACTTTTTATCTCATAATTACAACTTTTTTTCATAATTACATTTTATCTCGTAATTATGACTGTCAAAACAAATTTCATAATTACAACTTTTATCTCATAATTGACTTAGTGTGTCAAAAAATTTGACTTTCTATCTCATAATTACAACTTTTTATCTCTTTATGACAGTGTGTCATAACTTTGACTTTTTATCTCATAAGCATCCTTGAGCTTGGGAATGGCAAAATTAAACTTTTTATTATTATTATTATTATTATTGATTTCAAGTTTTTATCTCATAATTGACTTAGTGTGTCCAAATTTGACTTTCTATCTCATAATTATAACATTTCATGTCATAATTTCAACTTTTCATGTCATAATTATGAAATGCCATAATTAGAAACGCTGGTTGAAACGGTGTGAATGCGAAGAGATCTCAAACAGGTGTAGTGTTTGATACACGTTTGAATCACTGATTAGAAACTAATGATTCACGAAAGCTTGACGAAGCAGCGTTTCCAAAGCGTCCATCTATATTTACTAGAACCGAACCCCTCGAAAACCAAAACAGACCGGCCAAACACCTCAGGCTGGTTTAAACCGCCTGACATTGTGCTGCATTGTGTGTTTGCAACCGCATTCACCGTCCAGGTCATTCTCTGGCGTCTCGGCCGTGTGCCACTCGCTGCTGGGACCCGTGCCATTGACCGTCATCGCGGCCACTTGGAAGCTGTACTGGCTGCCTTTCTCCAACCCTGTCAGACAATAAACAAAGAGCGCGAGTCAGAGGAACAGAAAATAAGGTGTGTGTATGTGTGTGAGCGATTATTATTTGCGATTCTAATTAGTAAGCAGCAATCAGCGAAGGCGGCGAGGTAAACAAGGTCTCCAAACCTCATCTAAACAGATCAGGATGCATTTCCATCACGGGTAAAGATAAAAAAACGCAATTATGATAGTAGGGCGCTGTCATCCCTGAATACCCCGGAGTGTCAGGAATTAGCATAACACACTCCAACGGCACTGTGAAATCAATCCCTTCGGAAATAGCTACTTAGCAAGATATCCATCAAGGGAATAATGGAAATGAATATGATTTTCCAATAAATTCAGAAATCCTATTCAAATAAACACACATCTGCGCTTCCCGAAGCCCCGGAGGACGACAAATCCGGCGTGATGTGTGTCGACTTCTTAAACATGCAGTGAAAGCGGTCTAAAAAACAATGTGTGCAACATGTGAGAAATGAGGGAATGCAGAGGGAAGTTCAGCGGCGTTGGGTCGGTCAGACTGACGCACCGGTGAAGAGGTACCACAGGTTGTTGGGTTCGACGGCCTCCTGTTCACCCCGCCGGCCCGTTTTGCGATGGCGGATCTTGTATCCGGTGATGAATCCGTTCTGCGTGTTAGACGGCGGCGGCTGCCAGCTCACCTTGATGCTCTGAGACACGGAGAAACATTCCTCGACGTGAATACAACATCACAAATCAATCACATCTGCTGAGGTTCAACAGCTTTACTGTTAGAGAGAGTCTCTTCTGCTCATCAAGGCTGCTTTATTTGATCAAAAATACAGTAAAAATAGTGAAATATTATTATAATGTAAATCATCTGCGTTCTATGTGAATACATAGTCAAATATAATTTATATCCAGTGATCAAAGCTGAATTTTCAGCATCATTACTCCAGTTTTCAGTGTCACATGATCCTTCAGAAATCATTCTGATATGATGATTTGTGACATTTATGATTATTATCAATGTTGAAACTGCGAAACATTGTATTTTTCAGGATTCTTTGATGAATAGAATGTTCAAAAGAATTTATTTATTAAACATTATAAATGTCTTTACTGTCACTTTTGATCAATTTAATGCATCCTTGATGAATAAAAATGTGATTTTTATCTCATAATTATGACTTAGTAGATCACAATTTGGACATTATGTCTCAATTTCACCTTTTTATCTGTTATGAGTGTCAATTTAAACTTTTTATCTCATAATTTAACATTTTTATCTCATAATTGACTTCTCATAATTTAAACTTCTCATAATTATGAATTTTATCTCAATTATCTCATAATTATGACTTGGTGTGTCATAATTTGGACTTTATCTCATAATTTCAACTTTTTATCTCATAATTATGACTTAGAACATCACATTTTCGACTTTTTATGACAATTTCAAATATCTATATCAATTATGTCTGTGAATTTTACCTTTTATCTCATAATTTCAACTTTTTCTGTCATAATTATGACTTAGTGTATCATAATTTCAACCTTTTATGCCATGATTAGAAACGCCACACGCTGCTGACAAACAGTGTGAATGTGAAGATTCAGCAGAAACAGGTGTAGTGTTTGAAACACTGATTCGAAACCAATGATTCACGAAGGTTTGAAAGCTTGACGAAGCAGCGTTTCCAAAGCGTCCATCAATATTTACTAGAACTGAACCCCTCGAAAACGATATGATGATTTGCTGCTCAAGAAACATTTATGATTATTATCAGTGTTGAAAACAGTCATATTTCTGTGGAACCTGTGAAACATTTTATTTTTCAGGATTCTTTGATGAATAGAAAGATCAAAAGAGCCGCATTTATTTGAAATAGAATCTTCTGTAACATTATAAATGTCTTTACGGTCACTTTTGATCCGTTTAATGTGTCGTTGATGAATACACTCAAAAAAATATTTCAGTCTAAACATAAGTTTTATGTAATTTAATTACATAGCAATTGTCCATCCATTTGGATTACATAGTTTTAACATAAACAAACTAATAAACTTAATGTGATTCATATTTGTCAGTCATATGTAAATGAAATAGGTAAGATTTATGTAATTGTTCACAGAAAATGGTACAATAAAGTACAGTTGAAGCAGTGTCAGAGTTAATGAGATCATGAAGTGATGATTGAACATTAATGATGAACACCTGCTGTTAACAAGCAGAATCATTGAAGGACAGAGAAACACAAGAACTACAACTGATGAAATCAACTGAAGATAAAAGACATTTAATCTCTCACTATTCATATACTCAACTATTACATAAATCTTACCTATTTCATTTACATATGACTGACAAATATGAATCACATCAAGTTTATTAGTTTGTTTATGTTAAAACCATGTCATCCAAATGGATGGAAAATTGCTATGGAATTAAATTACATAAAACTGTTTAGACAGAAACATTTTTTTGAGTGTAAAAATGTTATTTTCTTTCTTTGAAAACATTTTTGAATGATAGTGTGCATCATAACTATAAGACGAATAATAATTATCCTTTATAATAAAAATTCTCAAGTGGTTTCTGGCATGAGTTTATAATATAAAGCAGAATATGAGTGATGAACAGCATGTTAACTGGTTGCTGAGAGTTTTCCACCATCTGTATTCTGTATGTTTGCTCATTAATTTTGCAAGCAAATACATTTATTGTGGTGTAAAGCAAAGAAAGGAATGAATTGATTTTGACAGGGTCTTTAGTACGAGCACGACAGCTGCGGTCCAAAGATATCATGTCAACACAACCTCTACTAGTTCTCCAAACCCGAGTCACCAACGAGTTAACGGAGCAGAATTCCCATCCACAGATTCATTAACCTTCATAAACGGCAGCGCGGCTCGTCTGCGCAGGAATGTGATCATATGCTCAGTGCCACTGCAGCCGTGCCATCTGTGCCCGTTAACATGCAAATAAACCAATTAAAATTCACACCACACCGCTGCCAACCGCAACACGTCCATCCCGGTTTAGCCGCATCGCCTCTGTCTCACACGAGCGCTAACTCTCGCCAACCCCGCGCCAGCGTGAACCGGCCGTCTCCTCCACGCCTTCACCGTGTTCCACACGCGACGCTCGCTGCAGTAACGCCGCGGCTGCATTCATTAGCATTTGTTGGCACTTGTTCCTGGGTTTGGGAGGGTAATCTTAATTGATTACAGCTCGGCTCAGTGTGTGTGTGTGTGTGTGTGTGTGTGTGAGAGAGAGAGATAATGGCAGTAGCTGAGGATTGTTGTTTTGGCCCCGTCATTGTGTTAATTATCCTGTGTAGAACCGGAGAAACAACTCACAGCAATGTGTTGCTGTACAGATCTGTGTGAGTGTGTGCGTTTGGATGTTCATTTTGTCAGCTGTTTTCAATATAGTCTTAGTCCCGTGTTAAATATCAATTCGTATTATATTTTTATCATATTTGTCATATTTTTAATCAGAAATGAAGTGACAGGTAATAAGTAGTGGCCAAAAGCGATGCAGCTGAAAAAATTCAGATCTTCAGCCTTTACTCAAATATTATTAGAAGTGTGATGAATATTTTGTGATCATATTGTGCAGTTGTGCTCGGAGTCGATTGTTTTATTTGTGAATAACTCAATGAATGTGTGTTTTACAGTGGATACGGAAAGTATTCTGACCCCCTTAAATTTTTCACTCTTTGTTATATTGCAGCCATTTGATACAATTACATTTAAGTTCATTTTTTTCTTTATTAATGTACACACAGCACCCCATATTGACAGAAAAACACAGAATTCTTGACATTTTTGCAATTTATTAAAAAAGAAAAACTGAAATATCACATGGTCCTAAGTATTCAGACCCTTTGCTGTGACACTCATATATTTAACTCAGGTGCTGTCCGTTTCTTCTGATCATCCTTGAGATGGTTCTACACCTTCATTTGAGTCCAGCTGTGTTTGATTATACTGATTGTACTTGATTAGGAAAGCCACACACCTGTCTATATAAGACCTTACAGCTCACAGTGCATGTCAGAGCAAATGAGAATCATGAGGTCAAAGGAACTGCCTGTAGAGATCAGAGACAGAATTGTGGCAAAGCACAGATCTGGCCAAGGTTACAAAAAAGTTTCTGCTGCACTTAAGGTTCCTAAGAGCACAGTGGCCTCCATAATCCTTAAATGGAAGACGTTTGGGACGACCAGAACCCTTCCTAGAGCTGGCTGTCCGGCCAAACTGAGCTATTGGGGGAGAAGAGGTAAAGAAGAACCCAAAGATCACTGTGGCTGAGCTCCAGAGATGCAGTCAGGAGATGGGAGAAAGTTGTAGAAAGTCAACCATCACTGCAGCCCTCCACCAGTCGGGCTTTTTGGCAGAGTGGCCCGACGGAAGCCTCTCCTCAGTGTAAGACACATGAAAGCCCGCATGGAGTTTGCTAA
>CM076082.1:41640000-41642500 GCA_038088235.1 Zacco platypus
ACACACACCACGGGTTGAGCCTGTGTCCTTTATATACACACAGGTGCTGGTCAAATGATTATAATATCATCAAAAAGTTGATTTATTTCACTAATTCCATTCAAAAAGAGAAACTTGTATATTATATTCATTAATTACTCATATGTTTCAAATGTTTATTTCTTTTAATTTTGATGATTATAACTGACAACTAAGGAAAATCCCAAATTCAATATCTCAGAAAATTAGAATATTGTGAAAAGGTTCAATATTGAAGACACCTGGTGCCACACTCTGATCAGATAATGAACTCAAAACACCTGTGAAGGTCTTTAAATGGTCTCTCAGTTTAGTTCTGTAGGACACGATCATGGGGAAGACTGCTGACTTGACTGTTGTCCAAAAGACGACCAATGACACCTTGCACAAGGAGGGCAAGACACAAAAGGTCATTGCAAAAGAGGCTGGTGTTCACAGAGCTCTGTGTCCAAACACATTCATAGAGAGGCGAAGAGAAGGAAAAGATCAAGCAATAGGGATAACAGCACCCTGGAGAGGATTGTGAAACAAAACCCATTCAAAAATGTGGGGGAGATTCACAAAGAGTGGACTGCAGCTGGAGTCAGTGCTTCAAGAGCCACCACGCACAGACGAATGCAAGACATGGGTTTCAGCTGTCGCACTCCTCGTGTCGAGCCACTCTTGAACAACAGACAGCGGCAGAAGCGTCTCGCCTGGGCTAAAGACAAAAAGGACTGGACTGCTGCTGACCGCTCCAAAGTCATGTTCTCTGATGAAAGTAAATCAGGGTCCCAGAGTCTGGAGGGAGAGAGGAGAGGCACACAATCCACGTTGCTTGAGGTCCAGAGTAAAGTTTCCACAGTCAGTGATGGTTTGGGGTGCCATGTCATCTGCTGGTGTTGGTCCACTGTGTTTTCTGAGGTCCAAGGTCAACGCAGCTGTATACCAGGAAGTTTTAGAGCACTTCCTGCTTCCTGCTGCTGACCGACTTTATGGAGATGCGGATTTCATTTTCCAACAGGACTTGGCACCTGCACACAGTGGCCAGCAAACTCACCTGACCTTAAACTCATAGAAAATCTATGGGGTCTTGTGAAGAGGAAGATGCGATATTCCAGACCCAACAATGCAGAAGAGCTGAAGGCCACTATCAGAGCAGCCTGGGCTCTCATAACACCTGAGCAGTGCCACAGACTGACCGACTCCACGCCGCATCACTGCAGTAATTCAGGCAAAAGGAGCCGCAACTGAGTATGGAGTGCTGGACATGCTCATACTTTTTAGTTGGCCAAGATTTCTAAAAATCCTTTCTTTGTATTGGTCTAAAGTAACATTCTAATTTTCTGAGATACTGAATTTGGGATTTTCCTTAGTTGTCAGTTATAATCATCAAAATGAAAAGAAATAAACATCTGAAATATATCAGTCTGTGTGTAATGAATGAATATAATATACAAGTTTCACTTTTTGAATGGAATTAGTGAAATAAATCAACTTTTTGATGATATTCTAATTATATGATCAGCACCTGTGTATATATATATATATTGTCTTCTCTTCTCTTCTCTTCTCTACATTTGTTCTTGTTTGAGAAGCGTTGCACTCAGATATAAACACTCCAGCTTTCTTTTTCATCAGCGAACTCGTACCTGTTGATTCCCTCCTCGGAGAAAAAGACTCCGTACGTCAGGATGGTCCCACGCGTCTCCTCCGGCGGACGCCATCCGAGGCGCACGAAGCGGCTGGACACGAGGACGGGGGCCACGTCACGGGGAGCAGAGGGGAGGACGCCTGAGCTCGGGGTAACTGGTGGGGGAGGAGAGGAGTAAGTCAAAGAGGAAGTGCGGGGCAACGGGGGCTGAGAAGGCTGAGGGGGCGGGGCGGTGGGCGTGGCCTCTGTGACCGGGGAGGAACAGAGAGGGAGGGGCGTGAGGGAAGGGGTGGGGCGTGTGAGGGGAGGGGCGGAACATAACAGAACGAGAGGAGTGTGACCGATGGAATGAGAAGATAAGGAAAGAAAACACAAACAAACAGAAGACATCAGGAAGAAAAGAAAAGAGAGCGATAAGGAAGATCACAGCATCAGCAGTAAAACAGAGTCAACACGCACACGATCACACAGCAGCCGTGAGTCAGGATGAGATGACAGCGAGATTCGAGAGAGACTGCGACTAAAGGCCCCGATATACGAGCGAAATCCGAGAACCAACTGGTGTGACGTCACCTCAAACATAATCGAACTGCCATTGGTCCAAGTGGCGATTACCTAATAGGTAGGTGTGGCTCGGAGGCTCCGCCTTCTTTGAGATTCACTTCTTCTGTTCATGTCAGATGAGAAGCTATCGTATAAAGTGCAGAATAAATATACTATACTATAATACACTAAAAAAGTAACTTCGCTCAAACCATCCGTGTTCACATTATTAAAAACTACAACATGAACTTCATTTAACTGAGTTGTTTCTATAGTAGAGCGAACGGTTAAAAAGGTAAATTAAGT
>CM076082.1:41647500-41650000 GCA_038088235.1 Zacco platypus
CTTCCTGACATAAAGACCTCTGCAAAGACGCCGCACTGTTCAGCATCACAAAACGCAGGTTCTGCCGAGCTGAAATATAGAAGACATAAACCTGACGTCTCCTTCAGCGTGAACCGCACCGGTTAACTTGTGCATCATAAAACACTCGCTTTTCATCCCACGTCATTTCTTCAAAAGTGTGACGCTTCACACTGACGGAAAATAAGGATCGAAGCAATTTTCGTTCAGAACTTGTTAGTAAATTTTACAAGAAATACAAATAAATGGCAAGTAACGCATTGAATTAAACATGATATTTTAGTAGAAAACAAGATGATGTTCCTCCTCAGAGTTTCCAGCACAAACATCTAAACATTCTTAAATCAAGATTAATTTACTGGAGAAGAGAAATGACTGAAGATATTAATGAAAAATCGTCAAAATGAAGTGAGTTTGAGCTTAAAACAAGAACAAAAATGGAGTCAGAAAAATCATCTTCATTCAAAGGCGAAGCAAGTTTATTTTTCTGACTCCATCAGCAGATTTTTGTTCTTGTTTTAAGCTCAAACTCACTTCATTGTGATGATTTTTCATCTCAGGTAGGTCCTTCAAGAGTGAGGTGAAGTCACAACATCTATCTGCTGGAGTGCCTCAGGGCTCAGTGCTCGGACCGCTTCTCTTCTCCATCTACATGTCATCTGTCGGATCTGTCATTCAGAAACATGGTTTTTGCTGTCATTTTTTCATTAGACAAAACTTAATATCTTCAGTTATTTCTCTTCTCCAGTAAATGAATCTTGATTTAAGAATGTTTAGATGTTTGTGCTGGAAAACGAGACAGAGAACATCATGTTTTCAGTGTTCATCTTTCTCACAGAGAAAATGTGCAATTCCTGCTTTAATGGACAAGTTTACCTGAAAATATGATGTTCCAAACTGTGAAAGACTTTTCCAAACTGCATCTGTTCTCAATGATCACGACTGTTAAGCTCCAAAAATGACCGTGAAGCACCTCTGGTCTCATAATAGCAGCTCATATGATTTGAACACTATATTTTGCGTCTTCTGAGTAGTTTATGATTTTGGAATGACCTAAATTTGAGTCTGTTCCTCACGCAGAGTGTCACATGACTTCAGAAGTCAAGCCACCTTTATTTCTAAAGCTTCACACCGCAGAAAAGTGATGTTCCTCCTCAGAGTTTCCAGCACGAACATCTAAACATTCTTAAATCAAGATACTGGAGAAGAGAAATGACTGAAGATATTAATGAAAAATCATCAAAATAAAGTGAGTTTGAGCTTAAAACAAGAACAAAAATCTGCTGATGGAGTCAGAAAAATCATCTTCATTGAAAAAGAAATCCAGTGCTCCATTGGCAGATGTTTGTTTTTTCTCATTTGCACTGGAAAACAAGCCAAAAGCACATCATTTTTGAGAAATCATCTCTTTTTGTACAGGTGACATGCATTTATGTCAAGCCAACGCTCGACGACTGATAATGATATCACAGTTGAATCTTTCGCAGTCCGTCTGTGCGGTCGACGGTCTCTGAAACTGTCAGAAGGAATCTGAGCGGATTCATCTGTGCAGACCTGCGGCGGATGAGTAAACGTGGCCGTCGTTCAGCGGCCGCCGTCAGAGGATTGGGCTGTAAGAGCCTCCTAAAGCACAACTGTGTTTATTTTGTCAAACTTGACAGAAAACCACATGGTGACTGAACGCTCAATGAACAAGACAAACCAGCCTCAAAAACCAGCTGAAAACAACTGAGTTCACAATCTACAGTTTCATTAATGAGTGTGTCAAACTAACTATTTGATGCCACTAACATGCTATTACTGCAAAAGATGTTCTTCAGACACTCACACACTCACACACACACACACGTGGTGTTTTCATGGTTTATTGGGACATTCCATAGGCGTAATGGTTGGTTTTTATACTGTACAAACTGTACATTCTGCCCCCCCCCACCCCTAAATCTACCCATCACACAAAATGTTCTGCTATTTTACATTTTCAAAAAAGATAATTCTGTATGATTTATAAGCTTGTTTCCTCATGGGGACCAACAAAATGTCCCACAAGATCAACATTTACTAGTATTACTATACCTGTGGGGACATTTGGTCCCCATAATGTAGGGAATACCCACACACACACTCTCACACACACACACACTCACTCACACACACACACTCTCACACACACACACACTCACTCACTCACACACACACACACACACACACACACACCCCTACACATGCTGTGTTTTCATGTTTTATGGGGACCTGTGGGGACATTTGGTCCCTGTAACGTAGGGAATACCCACACACACACACACACTCTCTCTCTCACACACACACGCACTCACACTCTCACACACACACACACACACACACACACACTCACACACTCTCTCACACACACACACACATGCTGTGTTTTCATGTTTTATGGGGACCTGTGGGGACATTTGGTCCCCGTAAGGTAGGGAATACCCACACACACACTCTCTCT
>CM076082.1:41655000-41657500 GCA_038088235.1 Zacco platypus
GGTTAATTCAGCCAAAAATGAACTTTCTGTCATGAGTTCCTCTCCCTCATGTGGTTCCACACCTTCGTTCATCACAAATGAAGATATTTTTGATGAGGTTTATGACTTTCGAGCTCCAGAAAGGAAGTAAAGACATGGTTAAAACAGTCACGTGATGCAGTGGATCGAGAGACCGCGATACTTTCTGTGCAAAAACAAACTCGTCTCTTCCCTGTCATTATCTGACGCAGGTGACGCACAGTGAAGCTTCGGTTCACGTCAGAACGCCGGCTCGGGATTGGCCGGAGCCGATCACGTGATCGACGCACGCGTGTGACGCTGACAGAGAACCTGGAAGAGCTGGACGTGAACAACCAATGAGAACGACACAGAAGAGATTGTTGAATCAAGTGATTTTAGTTGTTTTTGCACAGAAAGTATCGTGATCTCTTGATCCACTGCATCACGTGACTGTTTTAACCATGTCTTTACTTCCTTTCTGGAGCTTGAAAGTCATAAACCTCGTCAAAAATATGTGTTTGTGTTGTTGTGGAACGAAATAAATGACAGAAATCTCATTTTTGGGTGAACGAACCCTTTAAGATGAAGTAAATGTTACTGCACTGACATCATCATGACTTCTGCGGAGTTTCTTTACAGCTGAAATTGAGTTTGTTTCATAACTGATGAACTTCATAACACTATTTTCACAATCTACAGTGTAGAAATAAAAACAGTGATCTCTGAGTGTTTCTTGTGTGTCTCTGCACTGCCGTCAGACTGAAATCCCGGCCTGGATCCGTGTGTGTGGATTGGGATTGACTGACAGCCGTCTGCGTGACTCACACCTTCATCTGATTTGTTTTGTCAATCTCAAATCATAAATAGAAACGGCAGCGACGAAGCCGCTCCTGAACATCCTCACATTTGACCCGCCAAGCGTTCAATTTTCAGTCATTTTTCTCCTCCAGTAAATGTATGTCGATTTAAGACAGAAACACTGAGGAAGATCATCATGTTTCCATGAAACATCACGGGTTCGGTGAATCTCGCTCTCGGGATAGATTGAGTTAACACTCCACGTGCTTCGAGAGCAGCTTTTGTGTGTCCGTCAGGACGGCAATTGACTTTAATAGAGTGTGAGATCTTAACTCTACAGCGCTTTTGTGGAGCGGCGACAGCAGCAGAGCTCCTGTAATGAGAGTCTCTCTACAGCCGTTATGGGAATCTGTGCTCCAGCTGCTCCGCCCCGCATTACAGCGTCTGGTTGCCGGGCGATGGATTTGGGTTCCGCCCCCGGCTGTGTTCTCACACTGCGTCTGCGTCTCTGCGCAGTGAACGCAGGCGCCGGCGGAGACGTTCCCTCCAGGGATCCGCGGCTCATCGTCGGAGTCGGTGATTGAAACGGGAGGAACACACGGAGGAAACGGCAGTCCCGCGGCTTCACTCTCATTCCCGTTTAATTAAAATGTTTGCTTGAGTGTCAAACAGCTGCTAATATTTTTTTGATCGACACGACATCGTGATTCAGGCGTTTTTAATCTTCTCACATTTCGGTGGGAAACTTTCGTGGACTGCCAGATGGTTTTTGGCAAGTTTCATTAGCGGCTGACGGATGAGCCAAACGTTTCACAAACACAAACTCCTTCATCTGCACTCGTGTTTGAGGAGCGTTTCAGGTTCAGAAAATACAGAAAATAAATATTGTTTTTATTTTTTTTTCAAATATTTAATTTACGTGGCTTTATATATATATATATTTACATAAAAACCTATTGAAAAGATATTTATGTAAATATAATTTAAGACCTATATTAGCATTTAATTTGAAATGTACACTTTTGTTTGAAGTTTGGAATAATATATTTCAAATTTTACTTTTTCATATTTACATTTTTTTCTTTTTACTTTTTAATTTACATGGCTTAGACCTATATTAGCATTTTTTTGTATAATTTGAAATATACACTTCTGTTCAAGAGTTTGGAATAATTAAGATTTAATTAGAATAATTTTACTGTTTCTGAACAAGGCTGTTTATTTAATAAAAATACAGTAAAAATTGTGAAATATTATTAAATGTGAATCATGTGTTTTCTATGTGAATATATAGTACAGTG
Source organism: Zacco platypus (assembly GCA_038088235.1). NCBI lineage: Eukaryota > Metazoa > Chordata > Actinopteri > Cypriniformes > Xenocyprididae > Zacco > Zacco platypus. The sequence goes on from CM076082.1 coordinate 41,657,100, forward strand.
TAATTTATTCCTGAATTTTCAGCATCATTACTCCAGTCTTCAGAGTCACATGATCCTTCAGAAATCATTCTGATATGATGATTTGATCAAACATTTATGATTATTATCAGTGTTGAAAACAGTCATATTTCTGTGGAAACTGTCATATATTTTACTTTGATGAACAGAAAGTGCAGCAATAACAAGAAGTCCAGAAATCTAAATGTGTGTCTGTTAATTAACATCATCACATTACGATTTCAAACTTCATTAGACCCTGAAATAAGACGAAGAACCACCGCCTTCATCTACAGATATCACATCACCAACACTGAACGAAAGAATGAGACAAACCTCGCGCTCCAGTGCGGCGATTACTGAGAAACCTCGTTACAAGCCGATAAACACAAGAGCTGCAGGAA
>CM076082.1:41660000-41687500 GCA_038088235.1 Zacco platypus
ATTGTTAAATTAAATATATTAATTAAAACAAATAAATGTAAATGAACAAGTGAAGAAATAAATAAAATATAATAAATATAAATGAAAAGAGTAAATAATAAATAAACTCATTAATAAATAAATAAATAAATTAAACACATCCAACAATTAAATAAATAAATCTATCAACCGATTCAATAACATTAATTAAAATTAATAAATAAAAATTTATATATATATATATATATATATATATAAATGTATAAGAATGAAATAAATAAATAAATTAAATGTAAAAAATAGAGATGAAAAGAGTAAATAATAAATAAATGCATTAAATAAATTAATCAGTATCATTCAATGAAATATATAAATAGGTTAGGGTTGGTTGAATAAATATATAAAAATGTATAAGAAAGAACAAACAAATGAATAAATATGAGTAGAATGAATGACTGAATCATTAGTTCATTCATTCAACTCTAGTGATCTGATCTGAAACATGAACCTGTATTGTTTCTCACCACAATCTGGAAGTAGTCGCTGGGAATGACCACCTCTCCGTTCTTCACCCAGCGGACGGCGGGCTGCGGGTTTCCCGTCACGGCACACTCCATTTCGATGTCCGTGCTTTCATACGCGTACATGTTGGACGGGTAGTTGAGAAACTGAGGCGGCACTGAAGACAGAGAGAAAAACATGATGAACATCATCTGAAGCAGCTCAGAAACTACATTACAAACCAGATCCGAACATAAATCATTCATTCCGTCAAACATCAATAAAAACTGAATCAGGTGCGCGTCAAACTACAGGAATCAACTGTGATTTGAGGCGTTCATTGAATGTATGAATGTACACAGCTGAATCTAGCCGATCAGAAACTGATACGGATAAGACTGAGGAAGGATTCCCAACACTGCTTCAAGATCCCGCCGTACAGCCACAGACGAGCGCGATATAGGAACATAATCCCGTCAAATCTGCGGCTTAAGATGAACCTCCGGATGGATGTAGAGAGACAGACGGGAGCAGGCCATTACCTGAGAGCATCATTAAAGCGTTAAATCAGCTGAACTCATTGTTGAAGATAGACGTCTGTCATGATTAAAGGCAAACCGGAGCGCCGCTTCCCACAGACTCCAATCCGGCTGATTTTTCTCCCAAAGAATGAAAGGCTCATTTCGCAGGGAAAATTACGTATTGATCGGCCTCATCTCAATAGCAGTCTGAACGCTCATCTTCAAACGCAGATGCTGATCAGACGTCCAGCATCAGCCTTATTGGAATAAAATGGATTTGTGAAGTTTGTCCACTTCAGGAAGAGAAATTACTGAAATGATGCAGAACTTTAGAGAGACGCTGATGTGGAGCAAACGACGAGGAACCGAAACACAACAGCGTCAACAAGACACTGGAGACAGAAGACGCTGCTCTGGACGGGCTGAAACTATCCAATACTGTGAGCGGGTTTGAATCACTGTACGTACATTATTATTGTTAATTACCTGATATTATATCAAAATTCATATTCATATTCATTTTAGTTATTGTGGATGGATGGATGATGATGATGATGATGATGGATAGACAATAGAACAATGGATGGATGGATGGATGGATGGATAGACAATAGAACAATGGATGGATGGATGGATGGATGATAGAATGATAGAATGATGGATGGATGAATGGATGGATGGATGGATGGATGATGGATGGTGGATGGATGAATGGATGATGGATAGATGATAGAACAATGGATGGATGGATGGATGATAGAATGATAGAATGATGGATGGATGAATGGATGGATGAATGGATGATGGATGGATGATGGATGGATGGATGATGGATGGTGGATGGATGAATGGATGATGGATAGATGATAGAACAATGGATGGATGGATGGATGGATGATAGAACGATAGAATGATGGATGGATGGATGGATGAATGGATGGATGATGTATGGATGAATGGATGATGGATCGACGATAGAACAATGGATGTATGGATGGATGATAGAACGATAGAATGATGGATGGATGGATGGATGATGGATAGACGATAGAACAATGGATGGATGGATGGATGGATGGTGGAACGATAGAATGATGGATGATGGATGGATGATAGAAAAATGGATGGATGGATGGATGATGATGGATAGACGATAGAACAATGGATGGATGGATGGATAGTGGACTGATAGAATGATGGATGATGGATGGATGGATGAATGGATGATGGATGGATGATAGAACGATTGAATGATGGATGGATGGATGGATGATGATGGATAGACGATAGAACAATGGATGGATGGATGGATGGATGGACGAATTAATAAATATATAAATTTATGATGTAAATTTTATTACTATAAATATTATATTGATAATTATTATTGATTTATTTAAGTTGTAATTATAGAATTATTGAAATAAAGTTGCAGTGCTACTTTTGTTTGCTGTATGAATATTTTGGGTGTGGACACTGATGAAAGTGTGTCGTCCAGTAAGTGCACTCAGACAGCAGCAGCTTCAGCCGGTCAGAGGAACGAGTTCAGACGCTTCCAATCGCTCTGAACAACACCAACGAACGAATCAAGAGATGGAGAGATCACAGGAGGGACAGAGAGTGGGACACAGCGGTCAGCAGGAGGATCCCAACAGCCCTTCTGTTCCCTGACAGACACTGACAGAAGAGCAACATCCCAGCCGACCAATCAGAGCACAGGAGGAGGGGCTTCACAGAGACAGGAGCGTTACTGACAGACTGGGAAGAGAGGAGCTGAACAATGGAGAACATGAGGACGATAATCAACCCAAAAACTAAAGCGCAGAACTCATCCAGAATCACCTGAGCAGCACGAGCACACGCCGCGAGTCCCGCTGAGACGCTAAACCACACGCTTTGTCTGATTCGCTCTTGAATCAAAGCAGCCGTGAGACTAAAGCCTCAGCGTGATCCCACTAAACACGCGTGATCAATAACCAGACACGGGCTCTTTGAACGCGCTATAAATGCAGACGCAGCACATTCAGGCCCGAGGCGATGCTCCAAATTAATTACACCGCCGTTCCACACCATTAGCTGAAGCGCTTTCTTCCCAACAATCCACAAACACGACGGAAGCGCGCGCTCGCAGCGTCCTTTAATCTGCATGTCGGACGCGTCAGCATCGATACGTCATTAGCTGCGGCGTATCTTTATCTGTGCTGTAGTGCACTAATTAAGCACAAACGATTTCCATTAAAAGCGGGCGTCTCCTCCATCACCTGCGGCCACGAGCGAAACAACCAATTACAACAGGTTAAAAACCAGCAGACGCCCGCCATGATACTCCCCACACACACACACACACACACACACTCTCCATTACTGCAGATAATCCAACCAAACACAGAGAAACATGACGAGGAACTGATGAACGAATGAACGTGAGTGACAGGATTAGGGAGTAACGAAACACAAGTAACTTAGTTTCGTATTTAAAATACTAAATGTGAGTCACTGTATTTCATTACAGTTACATTTTAAATGGGTGGTAATCAGATTACAGTTACATCTGAAAAGTGTTTTAGATTACCAAAGTGATTACTTTGAGTTTTAATGTCATTTAAACAGCGATTGGTGATTCTCTGACTCTGACCGTCTGAAAAAGAGTTAAGATTCATCAACATTTTAATACTTTTAAGAGGATCATAAAAATGTTGTTATTTTTATTTAGTTCTGTCCTGAACAAGACAAAATGACTGAATTTATGAAAACAACTGTCCTGTCATGACCTGATGATCCACGACTGTTTTCATGTTTTGTGAGTCATTTTATAATTCACTCGTCACTGCAACTTTTTCTCACTATTAGTTTTTTCCCTCACAATTGTGAGTTTGTGTTTCACAATTCTGACTTCTTTTTCTCACAATTGCGAGATTCAAATTCACAATTGCAAGTTATAAAGTCAGAATTGGGAGATTTAAACTTGCAATACTGACTTTTTTTCTTGCAATTGTGAATTTAGTATGAGTTTATATCTCATAATTCTGACTTTTCTCAATATTGTGAGTTTATATCTCATAATTCTGACTTTTCTCAATATTGTGAGTTTATATCTCATAATTCTGACTTTTCTCAATATTGTGAGTTTATATCTCATAATTCTGACTTTTCTCATTATTGCGAGTTTATATCTCATAATTCTGACTTTTCTCATTATTGTGAGTTTATATCTCATAATTCAGACTTTTCTCATTATTGTGAGTTTATATCTCATAATTCAGACTTTTCTCATTATTGTGAGTTTATATCTCATAATTCTGACTTTTCTCAATATTGTAAGTTTATATCTCATAATTCAGACTTTTCTCATTATTGTGAGTTTATATCTCATAATTCTGACTTTTCTCAATATTGTAAGTTTATATCTCATAATTCAGACTTTTCTCATTATTGTGAGTTTATATCTCATAATTCTGACTTTTCTCAATATTGCGAGTTTATATCTCATAATTCTGACTTTTCTCAATATTGCGAGTTTATATCTCATAATTCTGACTTTTCTCAATATTGTGAGTTTATATCTCATAATTCTGACTTTTCTCAATATTGTGAGTTTATATCTCATAATTCTGACTTTTCTCAATATTGCGAGTTTATATCTCATAATTCTGACTTTTCTCAATATTGTGAGTTTATATCTCATAATTCTGACTTTTATCAATATTGTGAGTTTATATCTCATAATTCTGACTTTTCTCAATATTGTGAGTTTATATCTCATAATTCTGACTTTATAACTCACAATTGCAACTTTATATCACGTAATTCTGAGGGAAAAAGTCAGAATTGTGAGATAAAAACTCACAATGATCTTTTTTGTGTTTGTTTCACACTTATTAGTATTCCAAAGTATTCTAAAGTATTTAGATTAAGTTACTAAACTTGAGTAATGTAATGAAATACGTTACAAATTACTTTTTAAAGCATGTATTTTGTAATCTGTAGTGAAACACATTTTAAAAGTAACACACCCAGCTCTGATGAGTGATTATATATATATAAAGAATCGGTTGAAAATCAGAGTTGGAAACATCTTAGAAAATAAAGTATTTTTCCACAAATGTTGTATGTATGCAAATTCTTTAATATCCACACATTTCTAGTAATTGTAGTTCATTCTCATTTTGTTTTTTCAGAAAGTTTTGGAATATTTTTCCTCTCCCCAAATTCGTCACAATAATGAATCATTGAATAAGAAGAGTGACACTGACCCGTGACGATTGTGTTCACGTCTACTTTCTGAATCCATATTTTGCAAATAATAAAGTTCTCACAGGTAAATCAATGACAATTAGAATTGTAACAATATTTCAAGTGTAATTGATGAGATTTGTTGTATTTTAGTTGTAATCAAACTGAAAGGATTCATTAGTGTGAATAAACACCATCAGAACATCTTCACTGAGAATTCAACATACTTTATTTCTGGTGGTGATGCACATTCTCTGCAGTGACGGTGATGAGTCGGTCGGTTTACATAAAGTTTCATGATTTAAAAATAAATATTAATCTTAAAAATTTAAATATTAATTAATATTTAAAAATAATATTAAATATTAAAATGAATAAATATTTTTTTAAACTTCACTTCAAATCAAAAACATATTTTTAAAAACAACAATGGGAAAAATGAAAAAATTATTTCAATATAATTTCCATTAGTTGAAATGTAGGGGTCAGGGTTTGGGACAGATTCCTCCCAATAAATGATGATTTTATATATATTAAGCTTAATGATATTTGAAATATTATTGTGTATTATGTTTAAATCTTAAATATTACTATTCAACAGATAGTAAACATCTAAGATTTGAACACTTAAATGCTATTTAAATGGGGTTTTTGGTAGCAATAATTCTGTAGAATATGTATATATGTATGTATAAATAAAGAGGTTGATGGGATGGTGTTTGAGCTGATGACATCATATCAGTGTCTACAGAGAAATTCACTCACGACACCTGAACCAACACACACACACACACACACACACACACACGGCCTGAACAGCCTAATGATGTCAAGAGGAGAAAGCAGCGGATCTGAGAGATGAAGCGTCAGGTGAGCTCACGAGACTCACATTAACATCACAAAAGAGCGAGCGAGGCCGAGTGGACGAACGTAATGACTCTCCTCAACCCATTCACATGGAAATCTCACCGTATTCACTGCAATAAACATCTGCTGCCCGCATGTGTGTGTGAGAGAGAGTGTGTGTGTGAGAGTGTGTGTGTGAGAGTGTGTGTGTGTGTGAGAGAGTGTGTGTGTGTGTGTGTGAGAGCGTGTGTGAGAGAGTGTGTGTGTGTGTGTGTGTGTGTGAGAGTGAGTGTGTGAGTGAGAGTGTGTGTGAGAGTGTGTGAGAGTGTGTGTGTCTGTGTGTGTGAGAGTGTGTGTGAGAGTGTGTGTGAGAGAGAGAAAGTGTATGTGTGTGTGTGTGTGTGTGTGAGAGTGTGTGTGAGAGAGAGAAAGTGTATGTGTGTGTGTGTGAGAGTGTGTGTGAGAGAGTGTGTGTGTGAGAGTGTGAGTGAGAGAGTGTGTGTGTGTGTGTGTGTGTCTCAGGAGGGAATCACTGACAGCCTGTCGCGTCGTTGCTGACATTTAAACCGGCCGCGACTCCCAGCGGAAACACTCGTGTGCGTGTGAAACGCGTCTCTGTACGTGTGTGTCGCGGCCCATCAGCTGCAAATACAGCGGTGCGAGGGGGAAAGGGTTGTTATGACAATAAAACCCCATTTCAATTTGTATTCTCAAACAATAATGCATAATTTATGAATCTGGAGACAGCGAGGGCAGCGCACACAGAAATCACCCATAATCCTCCACTCATGGGCATTAGGATTACAGAACACACACACACACACACACACACTAATTACACACGTCTGTTTACACTGGAACAAACAGGGTTATCTATCTCTATCTATCTGCCTATCTATCATCTATCTATCATCTATCTATCATCTATCTATCATCTATCTATCTATCATCTATCTATCATCTATCTATCTATCATCTATCTATCATCTATCTATCTATCTATCTATCTGTCTATCTATCTATCTATCTATCTATCATCTATCTATCTATCTATTCAAAAGTTTAAAATAATAAATTTTTAATGTTTTTGAAAGTCTCTTCTGCTCACCAAAGCTGCATTATTTGATCAAAATACAGTAAAAACAGTGAAATATTATTAAATGTAAATCATCAGTTTTCTATTTTAATAAATAGAAAACTATAATTTATATCCTGTGATCAAAGCTGAATTTTCAGCATCATTACTCCAGTCTTCAGAGTCACATGATCCTTCAGAAATCATTCTGATATGATGATTTGATGCTCAACAAACATTTATGATTATTATCAGTGTTGAAAACTGTCATATTTCTGTGGAAACTGTCAAACATTTTACTTTGATGAATAAAAAGTTCAGAATTGATTTGAAATAGAATCTTTTGTGACATTATAAATGTCTTTACTGTCACTTTTGATCCGTTTAATGTGTCCTTGATGAATAAAACTATTAATTTCTTTCAAAAAAAACAAAACTGTCTGAACTTCTGAACACCGGCTCATGAACCCGTCCGGCGGTGAGGAACACTCTCACAGTGATTTAATCTGTGAAAGGAACAGGATTAACACTCGCGTCACCTGTTAAAGTCAGTTCTCAGTAAATATCTCATGAAATGCAGCGTGGGCCGCGAGTGAAGCCATGAACCTTTCCAATCATCCTAGTTAAGCTTTAGTAAACCTGCTTTAATGCATTATTCCTCATGACCTCTGGCCAGCACACACACACACACACACACACGTTCAATATCACCCTGAACATGTCCCTGTGGTCAGTGTATCAGCTGCTGATAATGACTGTGTTTCATGTCTGTTAATGCGCTGTGATGCGTCTAACTGAGTGTGAAGCGTCTGTGTGTGTGTGTGTGTGTGTGTGATGTTACTATGAGCCCTGCGGACACACGACTGACCCGACACACTAACACACATTCACCAGCAGCTGACCGGACGTTACTAGCTGCTGGAACTCACTCTAAAGACTCGAGTGACTGGTTATGAGTTATGAAAAGAGCTCAAAGTTTTGAGAAAAATGCATGTTTTACAGCAGCTCAGATTTCAGCTGAGAGATGCACTAAACCAACGCCGTCTGACGTTCTTTAAAAGCCCATGTGTCCCCGCATCGATCCGGCCGCGGCTCGTTTGACTCGCTGTCGTGTGTTTTTGGCAGCGAGCTGATAAATGGCGTTGAACGAGGGCGGACGGACGCCGCGGGAGCCGCCGCAGCACGTCCACTGTTTGCCCACAGCGTGAAAATAAAGCGGCCGAGCTGCTGCGATTAATCAGCGTTGAGCCGCGGCGCTCGTCACAGGAGGAGCCGCTTCTGATAATTACTGTCTGTGTGACGAGAATCACAGCGTGAGCAGGAAACAAATCCTCAAACACGAACCACTACAGCCACAAAAACACCTTCATCTGTGGAAAAACACTTATTTTATTCCAGCCAGCCGCCAAAGAAACATTTTCATTCTTCGTGTACAAAAATAAAACTGAAACATTAATAAAAACTAAATTTATATATAAAAAAATAACTAATAAAAAAGACAAAAATACACATTATAATAAGTAAAAAATAATTTAAAAAACTGCAGATACATTAAAAAAAACAACTAATAAAAATGACAAAAACATTATAATAACTAAAACTGAAAAGAAATCACAAAAATATATAGATATATATAAAAAAAGCTAATAAAAGTACACAAAACACATAAAAATGAATAAAAACTATATAGATATATTTTAAAAAACCTAACTAATAAAAACGCATTATAACAACTAAAACTGAAATAAAATGAACACGAAAAATACAAGAATTAAAACTAATTTGAGAACGATAATAAGTGCAGTAGTAGTAAAAACACTATCAGCAGCTCTGACGTGTTCTCCGCTAATGAACTGGGCTGAGAGCTGATTAATAGAGGCTAATGAGAGTCGTTATGACTGGAAATAACAAACATTCATTATCTGAATCACAAGCTGGAGTGACGAGGAAAGAGACGGATCTCGAGTCACTGCCACACACCGTCACACACGCGGATCTCTCTGTTCATACCGTCATCATCATCACGACGACACGCGTGTTCATTTACACGGAGACGATGACTGGATTCTGATCGGGTCGCTGCAGGGTTAATCTGGATTGTTGTTCATGTGATCTCAATCCCAGAGTTTGTTTCTTGGATTTTCTAGTCAAACAGTCTGTTAATCTCTTTTCACACTGTTAGTGACCGCATGGTTTATGGGGTCATTCCATAGGCGTAATGGTTTTTCTACTGTACAAACTGTACATTCTGTCCCCCCACCCCCCCCACCCCTAAACCTACCCATCACACAAAATGTTCTGCTGTTTTACATTTTCAAAAAAGATAATTCTGTATGATTTATAAGCTTGTTTCCTCATGGGGACCAACAAAATGTCCCACAAGATCAACATTTACTAGTGTTACTATACCTGTGGGGACATTTGGTCCCCGTAACGTAGGGAATACCCACACACACACACACACACACACTCACTCACACACACACTCACTCACACACACTCACACACACACACTCACTCACACACACACACACACTCACACACACACACACACTCACACACACACACACACTCACTCACACACACACTCACTCACACACACTCACACGCACACACTCACTCACACACACACACACACTCACACACACACACACACTCACACACACACACAATCACACTCACACACACACACACACACACACTCACACACACTCACACACACACACACACACGCAGCACTGGGTTCGGGTCAGAACTCTGGTGAAACGGACTCCAGTGAGCTGCCAGTCAAACCAGTGGAGATGAAACTAATGAGTCACTCAGGTTCACTCGAGGACGGACACGAGCGCGACGCTCAACGCTGAGATCACTGAACCTCAGAAACACTCACATCTGAGCCCAAAACTGAGCAGAACACACAGTTCTGAGCAGATGCTGAAACACTGAAGAAAGATGAAACTCTGACGCTCGTACTGTACATCAGTGACATCTTTATGACAGAATAAATACATATAAATATCAATATCTGCCAATAACATGTCATAGTAAGGTGATATTTTAAAAAAGCTCAGTAGTTTGAAAATATCTAATACAATACAGTGATGATTGAGATAACCTTCCTCAAAACATCTGATACTCGAGATTTTACGATGATGTCTGGATAATCAAGTAAAGCTGAAATATTATTAACAATATCAAATATCATACGTCTTCATGATGAACATCAGTGCAAACACACGAGCATTATTAATTATACTAAAAGACTTTTACTTGACAAAAGAGTGTAAACGATCAAGCAGAGACAGGAGTTCATCATTTAGAGTCAAAGATCAAACATGACGCCGAACTCGTGCTTCTTCTGTCAGAGTTTCAGACGATCAGCAGCACTGACATCACCACAGGATTAAAACGACACAAACGAAAGTTACCGAAAAAACACTAAAACACAAAACTTTATCCACTTAATATTTCAGCCTAAATTGATGTAACAACGTTGAGGAACCAATTAAAAATGCCGGAAAGTTCTGACCACAAAACTTGTTTAATTAAAGGAATCGCAGGTGTCGTGTAAAATAATTGCCGTACTTTTCCGTTTCCCACAAGCCATCTGTTGAAGAGCGTCTCTCACCCACACACACTCCCGGAAAACTCCCTGTTTAAGGGCCCTAACTAGTGTTCAACCAAACCTAGTGAGAGGAGAGACTGAAAAACTTCTGTCAAAACAAAATACTGTAAACAAGTCTTAATATCTTCAGTCATTTCTCTTCTCCAGTAAATGAATCTTGATTTCAGAATGTTTAGATGTTTGTGCTGGAAAACGAGACTTTACTTAATAATCCCTTAATTACGGCTCGTTAATAGTAAAGTAACTGATTACTTAATATTTATAAGAAAATAATAGTAGTGATGTGGCAAAATCCTTCAATTGTGAAACAAAAGTGAAATCCAGCCGTAAAGCAGCTAGTGTCATTATTCTGAGCGAACGAATGCGTCTGAAACTCAAACGTGCCGCGATTCACATTCACTTCAGATCTTTATACTCTTACTTTATCACTGCTTTTATTTCTCCTGAAACACATCTGAGTCTCCAGAGCTTCTGAGCAAAACAAACACCAGACGCACGCCTGCTTTATGTGATTTACAGGCTTGAGTAATAATAATAATAATAATAATAATAATAATAATAAAGCTGTCACTGGATGTCCAATATTCTGCAGTCTTTCTAGAATCGGATTAACTGGCTAGAAAAATCACTGTAAAACAAAAACAGACAAGTGAAAAAAGCGAATCAATAAAATCAAAAAAGACAAGAATTAATATAAAAATTCATATTTTCACAGTCACTAGTAAATGTTATAAACCTTGAAAGTATTTCCCTTTTAAATCAACATTAAAAAACAGAAAAGCTTGTCAGTCCAGTGTTCTTAATCAATGTAACACTTTTATATATATGATTGTATCAATGTAACATTTTTATATATACGATTGCAAAACTTTTAAAACTTTAAACTTTTATCAATATAATACTTTTATATGATTGTATCAATGTAACACTTAACACTATTCTTGTATCAGTTTTATATACGCGATACGATTGTATCAATGTAACACCTTTATATGCTTTTATCAGATGTTGCCAACGCTTACATTTCAGATCAAAACTGGCGAGTTACTTCATATACTTCTTCTAGTTCCAAAACAAACAAAAGCACCAGGATTTGCGTGTCAATCAATCAATCAATCAATCAATACACAGCTGCAACACAAACACTGAAACCTCTCAGAGCTGATCTATGAACGGCCAATCAGATTCGAGGATCAGAAATAACTGTTGAACGATGGAGAGTTTACCAGCATCCAATCAGAATACAGAATCTGAACCTGAAGAAAACATCTACAAAAACACGCAAAGCTGTGAAGCGTGACACAACGTTGAATATAAATATAAAGATTAACATGGATGGAAAAATAAAAACAAGAACAAAAAGCTAATTTCAAAGAGCCAACGATCAAATGGAGAATCTCACAGAGGAACATGAAACTCATGGAAATGAGAATCAGATCAAAACACAAGCGTTTCTTCACAAAAGGTTTAGCAAAAGAGTCAAAGTTTGTTCAGAATCGCTTTAATCCCACACAAACTCCAACTCCCTCCTTCAAAACAACACATGAATATTAACATATTTAGTTATTTCTGTCCACACGGACTCTTCTCAAAGCTCTTCTGCTTCATCTGCGGCGGATCGCGGCTCAAATCGCTCCGTGAACAGATGTTCGCAGCCGCTTATGAAGCGCACAGATTACTGATTTTGCGGTATGGATGAATATAGCATCACCGCACGACAATCTGACGGGATAAAAGATGCCGTTTTAATCACAAGAAGCCCGAATGCTGATGACTTTTTAAGCTTGGCAAAGATTCTGCCAAAAGCAGAAGGACTGATCTCACTGGAGGAGGCCGTGGCTTCCATTACCCCCACACCTCTGGCAACGGAGGAGAACGATTCTCCAAACGGATCCGAGCGAGCGCTGGCGTCTGGAAGCCCAAAATGATGCGACGGTCCTCCGAGACCATCCGCCGGAGAACTTCACAGACGGCTGGAGAACGCTGGCGAGATTTTACACAGCGAATCTGAAGGGCATTCATGCAAAATGCTTCACTTAAAAAGCCTCTTTAAACAAGCGCAGAGAGTCCATCTTCACCAGAGCGCCGGCGCTTAATGTGGGAACGACAAACACTACAGCTGCACTGCAGACGTCATGTATATTCATGAAGGCCACCGAGCTGGACCACTTCCAACATTATAGTTTTTGGATCGTTGTCAATCCACTGAAAGCTTCAGTCACGAAACGCTTCTTATTTGGCTCGTTGTGTAAAGACTAAACCAGACCGACACCATCCACATGAAGCCATAACTCAGCTGCGTTAGTCAGCGTTTTTGATGAAGGGACTCAGATACTCACCGAGCACCGACAGCTCGCAGGACGCCGAGATGTTCTGGTGTTTGTTCTGAGCGACGCAGGAGTAGCTGCCCGAATCGTCGTCCGTGACGCTGCTGATCAGGAGGTTGCTGCCGCTCAGCAGGGAGTATTTCTTTGATCTGAGAGAGAATCGTCACAGAGACACAGTCAACAGCTGACAGAGGCCATTCTAGAACAAATTCATGCTTTTATTCATCAAGGGTGCAAAAGAGACATTTATAATGTTACAAAAGATTCTATTTCAGTTCTTTAGAACTTTCTATTCATCAAAGAATCCTGAAAAATAAATATATGACAGTTTTCAACACTAATAATAATCATAAATGTTTCATCAAATCATCATATCAGAATGATTTCTGAAGGATCATGTGACTCTGAAGACTGGAGTAATGATGCTGAAAATTCAGGAATAAATGACACTGTACTATATATTCACATAGAAAACACATGATTTACACTGGAGTAATATTTCACTGTTTTACTGTATTTTTGAGCAAATAAGTGCAGCTCTGGCGAGTGTAAATAGAACTGAATTTCACAGCAGTTTCTGGTTGTTTTACTGCTGGTTTTAGAGAACAAAGCCTCTGTCTGCTCACCGGCTCTGGATCAGCTCGTTTCCTCTCATCCAGTAGAAGGACGGGTTCGGATAGCCGGAGGCAGAACATTCTAGAACCGCATCTCTGCCCTGTAGAGCCGTAACCTTCTGAGGTCTCTGGAGGAACGTCAGACCTCTCGCCACTCCAGGCTCTGCTCGGGAAACACACACACACGAGATTACACACATACACACACACACACACACACACACACATGAGACTACACACACTCACACACACATGAGACTACACACACACACACACACACACACACACACACATGAGACTACACACACACACACACACACACACACACACATGAGATTACACACATACACACACACACACACACACACACACACACACACACACACACACACATACACACACATGCATCTGATCGTTCATTCTTGCTTTGGTCAGGAAGCATCGTCTCCAGAGACACGTATGAATGTTTACTGCAAAAAACATGATGTTCCTCCTCAGTGTTTCTGTCTTGTTTTCCAGCACAAATATCTAAACATTCTTAACCTGTTGGGACGACTGATCCTTTTATTCACATTCCCTATCCCAGCAAACATTTAGATGTTTAATGACCGCTGAAGAGACGTCCCGTCGTGGTTAAAAAATAGTTCCAAAATGAAAATCTGTGACGTTATCTTAAAGTGTTGTTCACCTAAAAATGAAGTTTCAGTCATTAATTCGTCTCCCTCATGTGGTTCTACACCCGTCAGACCTTCATCATCTTCAGAACACAAATGAAGATATTTTTGATGAAATTGATGGTTCAGTGAGTCTCTATTGACAGCAAGATAATGAACACTTTCATACTAAAACATATTTAAAACAGGTCATGTGACTACAGTGGTTCAACCTTGATGTTATAAAGTGACGAGAATACTTTTAGTGCGCCAAAAAACCCCAAAATAATGACTTTATTCAACAATATCTAGTGATGGACGATTTCAAAACACTGATTCATGAAGCTTTACGAATCTTTTGATTCGAATCAGTGGTTCGGTTCACGAATCAAACTGCTAAAGTCACGTGACGCATTGAAATTGAATCACTGATGACGTAACGAAGACTCGTTTACTGAAATCATGTGACTTTGACGCTCCGAACCACTGATTCGACACAAAAGATTCGTAAAGCTTCATGAATCAGTGTTTTGAAATCGTCCATCACTAGATATTGTTGAATAAAGTCGTTATTTTGTTTTTTTGGCGCACTAAAAGTATTCTCGTCTCTTTATAACATTAAGGTTGATCCACTGTAGTCACATGACCTGTTTTAAATATGTTTTAGTATGAAAGTGTTCATTATCTGTCAATAGAGACTCACTGAACCATCAATTTCATCAAAAATATCTTCATTAGTGTTCTGAAGATGAACGAAGATCTTACGGGTGTAGAACAGGTGAGATGTTTGTGCTGGAAAACAAGACAGAAACACTGAGGAAGAACATCATGTTTTGCATTTGCATTTGCACACACACACACACACACACACACACACACTCACACTCACACACACACACACACACACACGTGCACACACACACACACACACACACGTGCACACACACACACACACACACACACACACACACTCACACTCACACACTCACACACTCGCACACACACACACGTGCACACACACACACACACACACACACACACACTCACACTCACACACACACACACACACACACACACACACACACAGCTAGAGTTGTTTCTCGTCTAGTCGCTGCATGTCTGTGACCTCTGAACCCTCAAGTATTAAGCTGCTGAAATCGTGCACAGTTCACATCCTGAAAGCCTGCAGCGGCGTTTCCTCCCAGAATGCTCTTCTTCACTCTCTAAAGCCTCGAGAGACGCTTCCCAACCGCCCCGAGCCAAACATCCAGCGTTCAGCAATCGGAAAACAACCCAGTCAGTTCTGGCCGGAGGGGATTCACTCACTCTCTCGTCTGCCGCTCCAGGAGCCGCTCCAGTCTGCCATCATCACGCACCTGATCTCAGCTCTCCGCAACAAATCTAAAGGTCAGCGGGTGAAGCTGAGAGCGATTAACCCACACCTTCACTCATCTCCACCTGTCAGATCGATCTCCACTTCCTCTCGTTCGACCATCGACATAAACTACATTTAACATGCCATTCATTTAACACTCATTTATCCAAAGCAACTTTAGAGATTCTATTCTACAGACCAGGAGCAAAAACAGATGCAGCTTATTCTGCACGGATAGATGAAGCGTGTGACACTCTTGAGATGGAGTTTCCTTCGAACGTCTCATTAAAGCACATGTGTTGCTGTAAACATGTCAACCGTTTATGGAGCTCAGCAGGTTCTGCAGCTGACGGGCAGACGGAGTCTGTGCATCACACATCGTGTGAGATTAAATCGGCAACGACAGCGTTTCTCCTGATTCTGAACTTGTTTAAGGAGAGTCCTGCTGGAATATACAGAGCGAAGGACTGGAATCATTAGCAGGACGCTGAGGTCACTGGACTCAAACACGACTAACGAGTCATTGATTCTCGTACATTGATCGACGGAAATGTCAGAGCGGCAGAAATCATTCATATCTGCAGAAGCTTTGGCTACAGTTTCATTTGTTACTGCAAGCATTTCATTCACTGCATTATACAAAGTACACGATCATATAAACTGGTCAGTTTCAGGTCAGAGAGTGTGTCTGGTGCTGCTCACCCGGGAGGACGCGCAGGTCCGCGTCGGTGCCGGTGCGGGAGCTGCCGGGATTCTCCGCCAGGCAGCGGTACGTGGCCGAGTCGGGCGGTTGAACCCTGCTGACCTGCAGAGATCCGGAGGGCAGGATGACCACTCTGCTCTCAGGGTCAAAGGTCAAGGGCAGGTCTTCCCTGTTCTTCTGCCAGCGCACCACAGGCATGGGTTCACCCGTCACCTCGCACCGCAGCAGCGCCGTGTCGCCCAGGTGGGTGGAAACCGACTCGGTGGGGACCACCACCCGCAGAGGACCTGAGGGAAAACAGCCAGAGAGAGAAACTCAAACCCACGAATGATCTGAGACGCACAGCAGAAGAATAAATATGAGGAAATATGAGGAATATCAGTATCGCTCTACATCGCACAGCTCCGACTCTGATACTGTGTTATCAACAGTTCGACGGCGCGAGTGAGTAAATAAAAAGAACTTCAACGGAGTGTCTTTAAAAGCTTCTTTTGAGCAGAACTTCTTCAGAACATTTGAGCTCAAGCCTGTTACTGATTCTAAACCGTCCCTTCAGAACGAGCAACGAGTCGCTTCACTGTGTTTTGTAGAGTAGATTATGGCTTTACGAGAGAGAGACGGACTGAACGAGTGTATTACCGGACACAGCTCACGTCCGTAATATTAAATCCATTATAAAATAATCCGTTTGAATGTCCGGTGAGGAAAGCGATATCTTTGTCCTTTTAGAAGTTACGGGGATTTCCCACGGCGCTAAAACTTGTTCTGACTCACTCCTGAAGACGGTCTTCGCCGCCATCTAATGGTGTAACAATGTAACGTTCACTGAGACTCTTTCTCAATACGGCATATTATTTATATACAACAATATTTATTGAGCAACAATATTTAAATTAGCAACAATAGCCATTATACAAAACAATAGTTAATGAACACAAGCAAACAATTCAATCAAACATACAAAAGCAGCGCTCTAGTACAGGATTCAAGTTAAACAGCCTAAATATAAAGTTATGAAACTTACTTTTCCCAAATGGTTTTGCTCTGGAACAAGTGACAGATTAATAAGACCAAAGATTAACTGTTTGATTCACCGCAAATGAATGATATTTTTAACCTCTATCCACATAAGAACCAGCCGCAAATTCCCGAAGGAGATGAAGCTGTTCTCAGCGGGTACACGAGCACTGACGGCCTGCAGCTCAAAAATGTGATAATAGTTGCTATAAACATATTTGAGGTCTAAATAACTACATTCTCGCCTAACTCTTGAAACTACATTTTGTGACACAACAGCAGTATTTTTAACAAATATGGTGGATTTGCTCAACCGTCACGACAGTCGCAAACAGTTGAGAAATATAACGAATGTTTATCAGTATAATGGAACCAGCTCTTAAAGTGACAGCAAACAACAAAAGACAAAGAACAATCACTCATATATATATATATATATAATGTGAATCTGATCCCACAGCTCTCAGCTCAACAAACACACATGCTAATAACAGCGTGACTGTGAGTTTACGCGGCCGCGGTGGATTGAGCCCAGCATTACACCAACTCACAAGGGAACCACAATTATTTCTCAGCTTTTTGCCAACAAACAGTGTTGCCGGAGTCCTGCGTCTTATCGCAGTGATTATTGTTAACATCATTCCCTTAACTGCCTCCAATTACGCTCCGCGGGTGCGTTAACCAAAGGCGCGCAGCCTCGGGCCAAAAACACACGCGCAGCCGTATATAACCTCTGATTATGAGCGTCAAACACGAACGAGGTCAAACGAGGGAATGTGGAACAGATTGAGGCTGATATATATGAGTCTAATCATGAGATCTGAGATGATTCGCATTTACTTTCTGATCATAACACTCAAATGTTTGGGGAGAGTGGGATTTAATCTTACTTTATGAAAGAAATGATTACTTTTATTAATTAAGGACGCATTAAATGGATCAAAAGTGACAGTAAAGACATTTATGATGTTAATAAATTAATAATAATAATAATAAATTATATTTTCACATAGAAAACAGATTTACACTGGAATAATATGTTTTTACTGTATTTTTGATCAAATAAACTCAAATAAGAGACTATAAGGGCTGATGTGACACAGATGGTGAATGTTGCTCAGTTGTTGTAATTCACATGTACTTTCTATAGACGATGGTTTTTGTACTGTACAAACTGTACATGTGTTTTAGTATGTCAGTCGACACGTCAAAATAAGTGCACTTCTATAAAGCAAGACAAAAAAAGTTCATTAAAACAATGAAGGAGAAGCAGGGAGAGGTGGAGATGCTGGTGTGTTGTGAATGTGCTGAATGTGAGCGTTTCCTCCGCTGATGAGAGACACATTGTGGCCTGTGATTACAGAACTTCATTATCTGCTCTCATTAAGAGGGTGTTCATATGCAAATGAACGGAGAGAGCGTTTAAATCTAATTAACAGAGAGAGAGAGAGAGAATTGAGGAGAGCAGCAGAGGAATTATTCACCTCACGCGTTCCCAAAATAGAGGAATATCACAGGAGAGATGCTGCAGGAGAACGACAGCAGAGAGAGAGAAAATGAGTGAGGAAACTCAATCGACTCCTACAAGCCTCCCTCGTGTTGAAGCTGCAGTAAATCATCTCAGTTGTTTAACTTCATCCGCACAGCTTTTCTACCAAACTCACATCAGGAAAACCTCAACCACACCTGAATGTGCAGGATGATGGACAGGAAGAGAGTGTTTCTGATTGGCTACACAAGCACAGGCCACTCCCACTGACACTGACACACACACACACACTCACATGTTGTGTTTTCATGGTTTATGGGGTCATTCCATAGGCGTAATGGTTTTTCTACTGTACAAACTGTACATTCTGTCCCCCCCCCCACCCCTAAACCTACCCATCACACAAAATGTTCTGCTATTTTACATTTTCAAAAAAGATAATTCTGTATGATTTATAAGCTTGTTTCCTCATGGGGACCAACAAAATGTCCCACAAGATCAACATTTACTAGTATTACTGTACCTGTGGGGACATTTGGTCCCTATAATGTAGGGAATACCCACACAGATGTCAGATAGAGGCCACAATTTATGATGAAGTAAAATAAAATAAAAAGAACAAAATAAATATAAATTTAAATATAAATAAAAAAAATTCACAGATTTGAATTCATGTAATTCTGTCAGATAGTAGCCACATAAAATAAAAGAATGAATTAAAAAATAAAATATAAATATAAAATATAAATAAAAACAGATAGTAGCCATACTTCATGATATTAAAATAAATAAAATAAAATAATATAATAATAATAAAAATAAATAACAAATAAAATAAAATAATATAATAATAATAAAAATAAATAAATAAAATACAAATAATAAATAAAATAAAATAAAATAAATAATAAAATAAAATAAAAAATAAATAAATAAATAAAATAAAATAAAATAAAATAAAATAAAATAAAATAAAATAAAATAAAATAAAATAAAATAAAATAAAATAAATAAAATAAAATAAAATAAAATAATCTCTTCCTCTATCTGAAGCCTGATAAATTCCACCTGGAATCACTTGTTGAAATCAGACAGATCGATATAGTGAAGCTCCACAGAATCAGTGTTTCACCCTTCAGGAATGATTCTCTCACATTACTGCACAATCCACCTGCTCGTTCCCTGTGTCACGCACGTCTAACACGCATCATTAAAGCATCCCTGAGCACGGCCTTCGCAAATGTCACAACCGCTGAGTCATTGTTTGCGGCCCGTCAAAGACATTCACGTTCAGAGCTGGATCCAAAGATCCTTTCAGCGTTTGATTTGTGTCTGCACTTCAATTACAACCACAGCACAACCCGAGAACAACCTTCAGCATATGCTGATGAGGACCCCAAATATTTAAATACACTAAAAACATTTGCATTTCGCTTTGAAAACAGTGCAAACCTGTTTCACACGCGAGCCAATTACTGTCAGGAAGGTCGGCACAAAGTCAAACAAACGACACTCTTTGTACGACTGTTTAACAATGATTTCTACACGTATCTGCCGTGATTATGCCAGTATTTGATTCCGTCGACACAAAGGGCAAGACCTCGCAGACTAATTAAGATGCAATCTAACGACCCACAATGCTTTGCTCGCACCGGCCCACCTGCTTACATGCCCGTCATCTCGCAGGAGGCCTTTTAGTCGGAGGCCGTCCTGCGTCTCTCTGCTAATCAGAGAGCTATTTTTGTTGTCATTGGTCTGCTAATTGGCCGTGCGGACGGGTCGTAATCCGTCAGTCAGCGGTTACGCCGGGCCTCATTAGCAGTCGAGCGGCAGTCGAGGGACGCCGCTGTATGCAAACTAATTGAACAGGAAGTCAGCAACCCACTGAAGGCAATCAAAATCAAATAACGGATTCTGTCGATTCTAATGGACGGTGGGCTGTTACAGTGGCTGAAACCGGACAAATGCCACTGGAGTTTGTTAAAGTGCCCTATTATTGTATTTTAAAGGTTGTTTTGTCGTCTCCTACAGCAGATTCACGTTCATCAAGGTCAAAAACGCTGTAATTTCCTCATGATATCCACTGCAGCATCAGCTCTTTTCTCTCAGTGTCTGAAACGCTTCGTTCGAAGATTCGCTCTCGAAACCCCGCCCCTCTGAGAGCTGCTCTGCTGTGATTGGTCCGATCCAAACGCTCATTATCATATCTGAATCTCAGCTCTTGATCCGACGGTCTCAATCGTCTTCTCGACACGAACAAACTCTTCCAGTGTCTGATAAACTACAGCGATTGAGGGCGGGGCAAAGAGACGCTGCTCAGCCAATGAACACCAGAGGCTGGAATTATGCAAATTAGTTACAAACCTACACCGGTTCACTGGAGACTGAATCACTGATTCAGTTCAGAATCACTTTGTTCTTTCTAAACTTCATTTATCTGATCTTTGAAAGCTGATCTTTTATATTCACAGACAGCATCATTACACACCGCATGACAGATGAGATCTAAAAACACATAATAGAGCACTTTAACTCAACTAGATCAAACTGGTGATCATCATGTAAAGCTCCTTTGAAACAATGTGTGAAAAACACCTCACAAATAAATGTGACTCGACTTGATACTCTCTGAATCATGTCAGAATGAGCCTGTGAAAACGAAATGAAGGGAATCGAAGGTTACGCAATCGGAGATTTGTTCTAAACGAGGGTCTTTATACGGCCGAGTTTCTGTACGGCCTCATTACGCCATCGCTGCTCAGAATAAAACATGTCTTCCTCCTCTGAATTAAACCACTGCAGCATTCAGACTGTAATTATCTTCATTACGATGTAGGAAATGATGAATGCGAGGTCATTGAGCGTGATGGAAACATTTCGTCCGGCTTATCGTAACAATAAAGCAGCACAAACTGGAGCGCCGGCTCACGCTAACAACACGCGTGAGGAAATGGGTCAACAAAAGAGGAAAAGAGTGTTTTCATGACATCAAGAGGACCAGCGCTGATGGGAGGAACAGACACACATCATGAAGCGGCCGGTCCGCATGTCAAAACACGCAGTAATTGGGCCAAACAGAGAGAAACTGCACTGGATCATACGAGCCTCTTCAGAAAATCATGCTGAACGCAGTTAATAAAATGCAACCGCCCATATAACAGCGCACGACAGTAATGATATCAGCCTTACGATGACATATGCATTATAATGGATCATGGCACGGTTAGTATTATAAATTATGCATCATATCGCATGACTTTAAGGCGAGACACTAAAGCATTGGTCAGTTTTGAGGTCTGTTTTCCTTTACATGTCGTCAAATACACATTTAAGTGTTTATTTGCATCTGTGGATTTCAATCTTTATCTTTGCATTCAGGTCCGTTTTGACCCAGAAAAGGAACATCAATTTAAAAAAAAAAAAAAATCTGTAGTTTTAGTATGAAGATGAAATTTTGTAAACTTGCAAAGACTATCATTTATTTTTGTCTGATTTTGTTTTTAAACAAATAAACAAAAAAAATGTAAGTGATATAAACATTTAAACTAAATTGTTAACAGCTGAACAACAACAAAGCTGGAGAATCTCACGCAGACAAAATGAGGAAAGTGTTCAAACTGATGGAGAGACTCAGGAAGAAGTTTCTGAACGGTTAGTGGATAAATTGATGTAGTTGCTGTGGAGTTGATCAACTCATCACTAGCATGTGTCGTCACGCTCATCTTTTTTCCTTGAATCGGCCCTCGTTTGTGAAGCAGTCCGGCGTAAAATGACGGCATCAACAACACTCGACTACAACAACTCTTCCTCTTCTCTAAAGCAGCACAACATGGCCCCGCCCCCTTTGTTGAGTGTTCTCGGGGGCGGGGTTTATGTAAATTTTAGGGTTTGTGATGTCACAGCTCGTTATAGTCCTCTAAATCAAGTGTTTTTCGGCCTCAGATTTGCATTTACTCGTTTGGAGTGTAATCTGTGTCGCTCATTAGCTCATTAAACCACAAACACTCCACATCATCTGCCCTGGTTAATGAGCAGCACTGACGAGGGCTTCAGTGTGAAGTCACGTGATCACAGCGCTGGAGAGACGCAGGTCATGTGACAGGATCACCTCCACATGTTCATCAAACAAACAAACAAAAAATGTAAGCAATATAACCATTTCAACTATTGCAGTCGGGTCTGTTTTGACCTGAAATTGAACTGTGGCTTTACCAATTAAATGAATTAATAAAAATGGGATAAATGAAGTAATAGCATTAAACTTGTGTGCATTCACTTATTAATGAGAAGTTTCTGATTAGATACAATATGGTTTTAGCTGATAAATATTCAGTTATGACTGTTTTATAAGCTCACGCTCCACCGGGTCCAAACTGACCTGAGAACACAAAAGATGTTCGTTTTCACTGCATCAGGAGGATTAAAGAGTCCGAGGCGGAAAACTGATAACGAGAGAACTTCAAAATCCCCTGTAAGTCCAACACAAAATCACACTAGAATTTCCATCCAGTGTTCAGATGTCTGCTCTGGAAATGCATGCAAATTAGTGCATATATAATTAGCCCCAATTTGCATATTTAAACATTGTTATGAGCAGTATATTCACTGTGCCTTTAAAGACATAATGCATTATAGTGTGTCTGATGACACTGAACGACGCTCTATAAACACAGCGATCGACTGCAGCAGCGTCACATTTTAATATGCGTAAAGAGTTTTTGGGACCGAGATGAAATTTTGATATTGCGAGCGACTCGTCATTAACAGATCGCTCCAACGCTCGCTTTAATCAGCACTTCTGAGCTGGGGACTGAAAGAATAAGAGATTAATGCTTACGCTCAGAAAATATGATTAATTAGAAGTGTGTAAGGTGTGTGTGTGTGTGTGTGTGTGTGTGTGTGTGTGTGTGTTTGGACACATTTGCGTCCACACTATAATCTCACTGCAGTAGATTCGTCCAGCGATGACCTTAATGAGTCCTGTACATCAGATCATCAGTCACTAACTAAAGCTCTGAGACTGAACACGAGTTTTAAATCAGACACTCTGGAAACATCAGATACTGTAAGTGAGGATCTCTCGCTCCTGCTGCGTCTTCATTATGATTAGATGGACGACTCATTAACTTTTAACACAGCATGTCACGATAAAACTAGTCAAGTCCAACTTCTAGAAACATGTAAATGTGTGAGAAACGATTCTGAAAGCAGAGGATATTAAATAATATTATTAAATAATAATACTATTACAATTATATATTATATTACTAATAGTCATAACTCTTCAGAATAATATATTATTTTTATTATTAATAATTTATTCATATTTAATATTATTTTATTGTTGGTAACATTATTCAATATTTATTATTATTTATATATTATATGTAATATTATTACTAACTTTAATATTTTTATATTATTGCTATATTATTTAATATTTAATATAATAATGATCATAGTAATATATTATTTCATATTATTGATAATATATTAAATACTATTATTGTTGTTAACGTTAAATATAATTTTATACATTATACTCAATATTATTTGTAATTATTATAATTAGTAGTAGTAGTAGTATATTTAATATAATAAAAAATAATATTAATAGTATTGTTAGAGTTTCATGTTCTGTCTATCTGTTTCCCCAGTCCTGTCATTCGTCACATGGTCTTTGTTTTGAGTTTCTGTTTGTCATCGTCTCATTATTAGTCTATCGTCTTCACCTGTGTCTTGTTTGTAATCATGTCTGTCACCTGTGCCCTACTCGTCATCCTCTTGTGTTCCTCTGTATATATTCCCTCTGTGTCAGTCTAGTGATGGTCAGTCATTAAAGTTTCGTGGAGATGTTATGTTCATGTTCTGTATTCCTGCCGTGATTCTGTTCAGCAATAAACTGTTGGAAGTTTATATACCGTCTTCGAGTCGTAATCCAGCATGTCACGTTACAAGTATATTAATATATTTAATATTGTATTATTATTGCTATATTACAGTTAATATAATTTTATATATAATATTTCATGATTATTTACACTATTTAATATTAGTGTTATTATTAAAAATATTATTACATTAATTTCATACTGAGATTATTCAAATAATACCACTGCCAAAGTGAACGCTCACATCCTGCTAAAACAACAAAGATCCGCTCCGGCCTGGACAGTAAAGCACAGAAGTCACATGTTATCGATTCATAAAACAAACTAGTTAATGAGTGTTGATTCAGGAGAGCGAGCCGATCGCGAGGACGGCGCTGTGAAGCTGCTGTAGAGGAGAGCCGCGCGCCGCAGGTCAACACGTTTGATGGACACATCAAAGCCCAGATCTGCTGAAGCACAGCAACCGGTTTCAGTGTGAATCCAGACACCAAACACCCAGATTCATCTGCACAAAGACACTGAAGAAAAGAGAATAAGGAAGAAGAGATGGGAGAGGCTGTAATTACTCCCGGACCGTGCCAGATAAAAGCCTCCCGCGCCTCTCCTCCATCACATCCGCCCTCATCAGAGCAGCCCTGAAATATTCATGTGGAGCGGATGATGGAGGAGACCGACGCTCCGTCCGTCTGTCTGAATCACCTTCAGAGACTCCACAGAGAGAGGATGAAGCAGCAAACAAAACTATCCTCTGTGATTCACCTGTGAGTAAATACACTCACAGCTACGGTTAGCGTTAGTGATGATGCTAAACGTGCTTTTGCTCAACTGGAACAGCATTAGGGTTTATTTCAGGATGAGTAATGTAATATATCTGAAATAAAGCCCAGATGAGCGTCATTTGTTCATTTAACAGCTCAGCTTCTACAAAGCAATAATAAGTTTCTCCACAGACGGGAAACTACACTGACGTCATGTCGCAAAACTGTTTATAAACTCACACAAGCCAAAATTGTTTGTGGACTGACACAATCTGTGAAAAATACAGACACAGTCTTAATAAGTGGATCTCTGACGCGCCTTTCACAAGATCAGTGAAGTTTCAGCTCAAAATCCCCCACAGATCATTTATTATCGCTTGTCAAATTCGCCTCTATTTGGGTGTGAGCAAAAACACGTCGTTTTTGTGTGTGTCGCTTTAAATGCAAATGAGCTGCTGCTCCAGAAGAGGGCGGAGCTTTAACAGCTCAACAACAACAAAGCTGGAGAATCTCACGCAGACAAAATGAGGAAAGTGTTCAAACTGATGGAGAGACTCAGGAAGAAGTTTCTGAACGGTTAGTGGATAAATTGATGTAGTTGCTGTGGAGTTGATCAACTCATCACTAGCATGTGTCGTCACGTTCATCTTTTTTCCTTGAATCCACCCTCGTTTGTGAAGCAGTCCGGCGTAAAATGACGGCATCAACAACACTCGACTACAACAACTCTTCCTCTTCTCTAAAGCAGCACAACATGGCCCCGCCCCCTTTGTTGAGTGTTCTCGGGGGCGGGGTTTATGTAAATTTTAGGGTTTGTGATGTCACAACCCGGGAAGAAGCTTGTTATAGTCCTCTAAATCAAGTGTTTTTTGGCTTCAGTTTTGAAACCACACTCATTGAAACCACAAACACTAATGAGCGTTAGCCAGCACTGACCAGGAGTTCAGTGTGAAGTCACGTGATCACAGCGCTGGAGAGACGCAGGTCATGTGACAGGATCACCTCCTGACCTCCACATGTTCATTAAACACATCTGCGGCGCTCAGATTTATCATCGGCGCTTTCGTTAGGAACCCACTGGAGACCTTTTGTGACGGTAACTGGATTACACCGCGGCGTAGGTGGAGCGGCGCGTGTGACACGCGTGTAATCTGATTTCACTGAGCCTCGAGCCCGAGAGAACGAATGAGGGGCTCGTCACAAAGCTCCTCGAGGTCAAGGTCAGGAACTAATACTGGAACACTGAACCATTCTGTCGTCACTCCTGCTGCTGGAACACAATCAACTACGCATCACACTTTGAGTTTGTATATATTATATCTTGAATATAAATGCATTTTTTCTTATTGCACTGCTCCATTCACTTTTTAACTTGTTCCTAACCAGACACGACCCACACAACCACATCAATCCAAAATCACAGCCAATCAGAAGAGCTGTGGGCGGAGTCTCTGCAAGTCCCCTGCACTCACAACCACATCAATCCAAAATCACAGCCAATCAGAAGAGCTGTGGGCGGAGTCACTGCAAGTGCCCTGCACTCACAACCAAATCAATCCAAAATCACAGCCAATCAGAAGAGCTGTGGGCGGAGTCTCTGCAAGCGCCCTGCACTCACAACCAAATCAATCCAAAATCACAGCCAATCAGAAGAGCTGTGGGCGGAGTCTCTGCAAGCGCCCTGCACTCACAACCACATCAATCCAAAATCACAGCCAATCAGAGGAGCTGTGGGCGGAGTCTCTGCAAGCGCCCTGCACTCTCAACCAAATCAATCCAAAATCACAGCCAATCAGAAGAGCTGTGGGTGGAGTCACTGCAAGCGCCCTGCACTCACAACCAAATCAATCCAAAATCACAGCCAATCAGAAGAGGTGTGGGCGGAGTCTCTGC
>CM076082.1:41697500-41702500 GCA_038088235.1 Zacco platypus
ATGCCTTGTTGATGCTAGAGGTCAGAGGAGAATGGGCCGACTGATTCAAGCTGATAGAAGAGCAACTTTGACTGAAATAACCACTCGTTACAACCGAAGTCTGCAGCAAAGCATTTGTGAAGCCACAACACGCACAACCTTGAGGCGGATGGGCTACAACAGCAGAAGACCCCACCGGGTACCACTCATCTCCACTACAAAGAGGAAAAAGAGGCTACAATTTGCACAAGCTCACCAAAATTGGACAGTTGAAGACTGGAAAAATGTTGCCTGGTCTGATGAGTCTCGATTTCTGTTGAGACATTCAGATGATCGAGTCAGAATTTGGCGTAAACAGAATGAGAACATGGATCCATCATGCCTTGTTACCACTGTGCAGGCTGGTGGTGGTGGTGTAATGGTGTGGGGGTGAGTTCACTGTACTATGACTATGATACTAATGGCCTCCACAGTCACCAGATCTCCACCCAATAGAGCATCTTTGGGATGTGGTGGAACGGGAGCTTCATGCCCTGGATGTGCATCCCACAAATCTCCATCAACTGCAAGATGCTCTCCTATCAATATGGGCCAACATTTCTAAAGAATGCTTTCAGCTCCTTGTTGAATCAATGCCACGTAGAATTAAGGCAGTTCTGAAGGCGAAAGGGGGTCAAACACGGTATTAGTGTGGTGTTCCTAATAATCCTTTAGGTGAGTGTATATATATATATATATACACACATACACACACACATACATACATATACATTCACACACACACGTAAATATTTTTGTACAGTTTTTTTGTGCAGTTTTACTGCCGTCTTTATATTTCAAAGACTCCAGAGATGCTCAGATGTGACAGTGAGAGCAGATTTACTGGATAGAGAAAGAAACACAACCGTGTTCTTCATCTCAAAGGGAAAAACACACAGAACACAATTATGAAACCGTCTCCAGGAGAGAAACCGCTAGAGACTCAGTTGTTCAGGAAACTGATTGAACGCGACTCGAGAGGCAACAGGTAGCGACCCGATGCTCCAGAACTCACACAGATTAAAGGAAACGCGGCGCAGTCTGGGTTTGATGTGGATGTGGAGGATGTTTATTATCCTGCGCTGCAGTTCAAAGCCACGCTGAGGTCAGTGAGTCACAACACGAGCCCATCGGAGCGCAGAAAAACTCATTTATACACAGTAAATATAACAAACATACGTGATGAGATTCACCCTGACGAACATCTCAGCTAAAGACTCGCATCGCGCCCGCTCTCACATATCTTCTCATCTCTTCATTATTGGCTGTCACCATGGTTACCGTGTGTCCGGTCACCTTATCGATCTCTCAGTCACACACACACACACTCTCCAGTAGGTCAGACATCAGCAGTTTGATGATCTGACGAGTGAAACTGAGAGACTGAGAGAAAACAGAGTGCGACATTAATATCAAATCAATTAAAATTCAATTCAAGCTACTTTTTTTAGTCCTAGTGTTGAAGTTAGCACTTCCCACAATGCAATACTCTCAGATAAGCCTTTCATTTCTAGTATGACAAAGTAGAAATGATTACAGCTCTAACAACCACCTTTAATATAGTGACTATTGCTCACACACACACACACACACACACAGGTCTGACCTTTACATTTAATCCCAATGATCCCATTCAGAGACTGTCGTACTCGCAGGAACATCTTTAATCACTTAAAACATCCTGTCTGGGGTCGAGAGAGAACGACCCATAATCACCTGAAAGCGTCAAACATCACAACTCAAACTACACCTACAACACGGTCAAACAAAAACAAAAGAGGCTTTTATGAAAATGATTTTCTAAAAATGTGCATTTATTCATTGTAACTTCATTTGTGTCAACTCCGTCAGACGCATTAAAAAGCATGCCATTTTAATTTGATTCATCCAACAACAGTGTAAAGTCTACAAATATGTAACAATGGTGTTCAGTAACGGAGTTAAGTGATGAAATACATTCTCTACATTTTCTTCCGAGGTTAGGGTTAGTATGAGCAATCCAATTCCTTAATTCTCGAACGTCCTTTTTAATATTAAACATGTATATCCAATGTTCTTAGGTAAATTAAACATGATATCATGTAGCTCAGTTGATGTTTTAATATTTTAAAACATAATAATAAAAACCTTCATCTGACGGTGTTAAATACTGATGGTTTGGACAAATACTGACTTGTTTACAAATATTGACATGTTGACAAATACTGGCTGAGTTGATAAATACTGACTTGTTGACAAATACTGACTTGTTGACAAATACTGATGTGTTGACGAATACTGACAGTGTTGACAAATACTGACTTGTTGACAAATACTGATGGTTTTGACAAATACGGACTTGTTTACAAATATTGACATGTTGACAAATATTGGCTGAGTTGATAAATACTGACTTGTTGACAAATACTGATGGTGTTGACAAATACCGACTTGTTGACAAATACTGATGTGTTGACAAATACTGACTTGTTGACAAATACTGATGGTTTTGACAAATACTGATGTGTTAACAAATACTGACTTGTTGACGAATACTGATGGTTTTGACAAATACTGATGTGTTGACAAATACATTTGGAGTTGACAAATACTGATGTGTTGTTAAATACTTTTGGAGTTAACAAATACTGACTTGTTGACGAATACTGATGGTTTTGACAAATACTGATGTGTTGACAAATACTTTTGGAGTTGACAAATACTGACGTGTTGACAAATACTGACGTGTTGACAAATACATTTGGAGTTGACAAATACTGATGTGTTGTTAAATACTTTTGGAGTTGACAAATACTGACATTTTGACAAAAACTGACGTGTTGACAAATACTTTTGGAGTTGACAAATACTGACGTGTTGATAAATACTTATGTGTTGACAAATACTTTTGGAGTTGACAAATACTGATGTGTTGACAAATACTGACTTGTTGACAAATACTTTTGGAGTTGACAAATACTGATGTGTTGACAAATACTGACTTGTTGACAAATACTTTTGGAGTTGACAAATACTGACATTTTGAGAAAAACTGATGTGTTGACAAATACTGACGTGTCAACAAATACTGATGTGTTGACAAATACTTTTGGAGTTGACAAATACTGACTTGTTGACAAATATTGACGTATTGACAAAGGTCCAGCAGGGGCCAAATATTCAATATATGTAAACAGATCAGGAAACAACATTAGAATTTCCCAAATGCAAAAAAACAACAAATTAAATCACATTATTTAGACTTTCTGAGAGCACTGAAAAACCACCTAACCACACCTAAACATCAGGCATAACACCTGATGGAGTTGACATCTGACGGAGTTGACAAAACTGAATTTTTTCCTCCTTCACCACATGTTGTGCAGTGGAGAAATTTAGTTTTCTTTCTCAGCTGAATTGTTTGATATAATACGGCTCACTGTCAGTTTTACATTGTGACAAACTGAAGACAATTACAAGTATTTTCCAGGAATAGAGCATGCCTTTAAAATAATACTAAATAAATGATTTAAAAATTAAAGCAATGAATGCCCTGAGTATCCAGATTTCCTTTAGATGTAACTTTTTACGTATTTTTATTTAATTCATTTTTTCATTTTTAACATAAAGATTGATTTTGTGTGTGTGTAGGACATGTTTTGTTCTCAATAAGCTGCACGATTAATCAAAATGTTGTTTTCAAGAGGAAACTGTGCAGCACATATTTACATATTCATCTAAACGTGGGCAGTGTTAGGATGTTCATTAACAGTATATCACTGAAAAGGTATTTCGCACTTCTTTTTAAACCTAAACGAAGAACAACAAGAACTTCAGTGTGAGTGTATCAGGGCCTGAGAGTTAGTTCAGTCCTCAATCTGTGATCCTGTGTCCGGGCCGTCCGGCACCACTGCAGTGCCAAAACTCACCCAAACACATGAAAAGACTGGGTTTGATTTAAGACTGCGGCTGACAGCATGATGAAGGGCAGGCACTGGTCTGGATGCGGCAGTGCTAAAGGCTCCCAGGGGACCTGCGGAGATCAGGGTGGAGACGGCAGCTGCCTCACTGCGCGTCTGGGCCACAGATGGGGCTGAGCCGGGGAAGACCTGATGCAAACACAGTTTATCTCA
This sequence comes from Zacco platypus, assembly GCA_038088235.1. NCBI lineage: Eukaryota > Metazoa > Chordata > Actinopteri > Cypriniformes > Xenocyprididae > Zacco > Zacco platypus. The sequence goes on from CM076082.1 coordinate 41,701,631, forward strand.
TCTCACAAACACACCACGACCACGTCAAAGAGATGCAACCAGCAGAAACACTAATAAAGATCATAAAGCTCCTCGATATTAATAATCAGATCAGGTCAAAATACATGATCACAGCTGTTAGACACATTCTTATGACACAAAAGTAGACATTTTGATGAATGTCTTCTTTTTATCCATGTAATGGGGGTCCAATGATGTTTAAACCCCACAAATATTTTCTTTAATGTCCCACCGAAAGTCATACAGCTTTACAACGACATGCGAGTAAATAATGAGATATCTGCACCAGCATCAAACCCAACATGAACTGAGTCACGCTTTAATGCGGCGCGAGAGACCGCGAGATCTCTAACGCCGCTGCTCATTTGACTAAAGCACAATTACTCAGAATAAATTATGCAAAACAGGCTTTAACTTCTATTAATGCTGTCGTTTATTTGTCAGGCAGGAATGCAGACGTCGTCCTGTGAATCTGACGCTTCATTTCTACAGCACTTTAGAGTTATTTTTCTGACTCCATCAGCAGATTTTGGTTCACTCACATCATTTTGATGATTTTTCATGAATATCTTCAGTCATTTCTCTTCTCCAGTAAATGAATCGTGATTTAAGAACGTTTAGATGTTTGTGCTGGAAAACGAGATGTTTTTGTCATTATTCAGGTTTAATGTTGATTCAGTTCAGTTCAATAACAGTGTTGCTGCTGCACAATCCATCTATTACGAAACTAATTAGATCCGGCCATGAAGCCGTGTCGTCATTCAGCTCAAATCAGGAACATCCAGCACTGATTTCAAGCCAGAAGAAGTAGAGCCGTGACACGAGAGCAGAAAATGAGCGTGTGACAGTATCCGTAAATTGTGCGTCTGC
>CM076082.1:41707500-41727500 GCA_038088235.1 Zacco platypus
CAACATTCGACCGCCTTCATTGTTATCAAGCGTCCGCACGCGCTCCTCGGCGCTCGCGTCAGCTCCGTCTCTCCGGATGACACATCAGAGGAGGACAGACGCCGCGCACCTGTTCTGTGCTGTTCTCCAAACCCCGTCAGCCATCTTGCCATGCCACATTGATTTTTCAATTTCAGCCTCTCTCGCATTCGCCGCCGCAGCGCTCGAGTCTGATCAGAGACACACGTCACATCAGCTCTGATCAAACACTCTCCTTCTCACAGAACATCGGTTCTTTAATATCCACACATTTCTAGTAATTGTAGTTCATTCTCATTTTGTATTTTCAGAAAGTTTTGGAATATTTTTCCTCTCCCCAAATTCGTCACAATAATGAATCATTGAATGAGAAGAGTGACACTGACCCGTCACGATTGTGTTCACATCTACTTTCTGAATCCATATTTTGCAAAAAATAAAGTTCTCACAGGTAAATCAATGACAATTAGAATTGTAACAATATTTCAAGTGTAATTGATGAGATTTGTTGTATTTTAGTTGTAATCAAACTGAAAGGATTCATTAGTGTGAATAAACACCATCAGAACATCTTCACTGATCATTCAATATACTTTATTTCTGGTGGTGATGCACATTCTCTGCAGTGACGGTGATGAGTCGGTCGTGACCGCGTCACATGACCGGATTCAACTCGCATACTAAAATACTAATGATTTGCATAATTATACTAAAATTGATTATGTATTCGCTCTGGTCACTACCGAAAGTTTTGGTAAAACAATCACTGACAAGAAAATGCGGGACATAAAATTTCATTTCATTTGATTTACAAAGAAAATATAAAATAAATATTTTTTTTGAACTTCACTTTAAAAAAAAAAAAAAAAAAATATATATATATATATATATATATATATCTAAAAACAACAATAGAAAAAAAATACAAAAATTATATAATTTCAAGTTAATATTTAGTTAATATTCACAAGTTAATATTTAGGGGTTAAGGTTAGACACCTCCCAGTTTTAAGTACCCAATAAATAATTATTTTATGTATATTAAGCTTACTGATATTTTAAATATTATTGTGGAATTCAATAGATAATAAAAGGATCTTAATAAACATCTAAGATTTGAATTGTGGGACAGAAGTTTACACCAGTTCTGTAGAATGGCACATATATGGGTAATTCATACAGAAAAAATGAAATTTGTTATAAACTGTAAGCGCACAGCATTCATACACAGCAGTTTCTTTTATTTGTTTCCCTTTTGAGTCCACTCAGATGGCATTTAGTGATAATGAATGTGGAAGAAGGAAACTGTTGTTTTCGGAGCAGATGCATTGATAGAATACGGTCAAGTCTTCCTGAACAGCAACACGAGCGGTCAGAGAGCAGTGACCTGCAGCCCTCGATCAATAGACAGCTCCTGAGAGAGTCCGCGCGGATCCCAAACACACACAACATTCCAGAGACCGGGAAGATATTCTAAGACCAGAGAAAGAAACAATCCTTCGCTGAAGCCGAATAAAGCCGCATTCCCAGCGATCAATAGCAGCGCTGTGTATTCAGCTCGCGTCGGAGCGGTGCTTTCTAAGAGGATCTGGGAAGATCCGTAATGCCCTTAAGCCTTTCCTTACTCGACATGAATATCACACCCTCCACTCATATCTCCATTCAGGGAAACACACTGCCGGGGATTTGGACACTGCCAAGGAAAAGGCCAATCTTATTTCTTTCTGTATCCTGAGCCCAGAAGAAAGCTGCGCTTTGGAGATCAGGATGTTCAGCATCTGTATTAATACTGACACACACGGATGCTCCGTCCTCAGCCGACTCGTCTATATGTATGAACAGAAGCGGCTTTATCAGCACAATATCGCAGCGACACGAACAACAACACACCAACTGCTGCGCTAAACAATAAAAGCATCCAAATGACATGTGTGCTTATTCTAGACGTGTACGTTTTTATATTTACTGTAATTGTAGGTGTAGATGTTAATAAAACACAATTTGTTAAGAAGCACATTTAATTTACTGTTATTTATCCTGAGGTTTTTCTTCTAGACACAACCTCAGCAGATACTCGGGTCTTCACCGCAACCCGCCAAAATAAACGTTCAGAAAACGATCTGCAGATACGCGCACAAACTCACGCTCTTCACTGTAAACCGCCAAAATAAAAGTTCAGAAAACTATCTGCAGATACACGCACAAACTCACGGTCTTCACTGCAACCCACCAAAATAAAAGATCAGAAAACTATCAGCAGATACACGCACAAACTCACGGGTCTTCACCGCAACCCGCCAAAATAAAAGTTCAGAAAACTATCTGCAGATACGCGCACAAACTCACGCTCTTCACCGCAACCCGCCATAATAAAAGTTCAGAAAACTATCTGCAGATACACGCACAAACTCACGGGTCTTCACTGCAACCCGCCAAAATAAAAGTTCAGAAAACTATCTGCAGATACACGCACAAACTCACGCTCTTCACCGCAACCCGCCAAAATAAAAGATCAGAAAACTATCTGCAGATACTCGCACAAACTCACGGTCTTCACTGCAACCCGCCAAAATAAAAGTTCAGAAAACTATCTGCAGATACACGCACAAACTCACGGGTCTTCACCGCAACCCGCCAAAATAAAAGATCAGAAAACTATCTGCAGATACGCGCACAAACTCACGGGTCTTCACCGCAACCCGCCAAAATAAAAGTTCAGAAAACTATCTGCAGATACACGCACAAACTCACGGGTCTTCACTGCAACCCGCCAAAATAAAAGTTCAGAAAACTATCTGCAGATACACGCACAAACTCACGGGTCTTCACCGCAACCCGCCAAAATAAAAGATCAGAAAACTATCTGCAGATACGCGCACAAACTCACGGGTCTTCACCGCAACCCGCCAAAATAAAAGATCAGAAAACTATCTGCAGATACGCGCACAAACTCACGGGTCTTCACCGCAACCCGCCAAAATAAAAGATTAGAAAACTATCTGCAGATACTCGCACAAACTCACGGTCTTCACTGCAACCCGCCAAAATAAAAGTTCAGAAAACTATCTGCAGATACACGCACAAACTCACGGGTCTTCACCGCAACCCGCCAAAATAAAAGATCAGAAAACTATCTGCAGATACGCGCACAAACTCACGGGTCTTCACCGCAACCCGCCAAAATAAAAGATTAGAAAACTATCTGCAGATACTCGCACAAACTCACGGTCTTCACTGCAACCCGCCAAAATAAAAGATCAGAAAACTATCTGCAGATACACGCACAAACTCACGGGTCTTCACCGCAACCCGCCAAAATAAAAGATCAGAAAACTATCTGCAGATACGCGCACAAACTCACGGGTCTTCACCGCAACCCGCCAAAATAAACGTTCAGAAAACTATCTGCAGATACACACAAACTCACGGGTCTTCACCGCAACCCGCCAAAATAAAAGTTCAGAAAACGATCTGCAGATACGCGCACAAACTCACGGGTCTTCACTGCAACCCGCCAAAATAAAAGATCAGAAAACTATCAGCAGATACACGCACAAACTCACGGGTCTTCACCGCAACCCGCCAAAATAAACGTTCAGAAAACGATCTGCAGATACGCGCACAAACTCACGGGTCTTCACTGCAACCCGCCAAAATAAAAGATCAGAAAACTATCTGCAGATACACACACAAACTCACGGGTCTTCACTGCAAGCCGCCAAAATAAAAGTTCAGAAAACTATCTGCAGATACGCGCACAAACTCACGGTCTTCACTGCAACCCGCCAAAATAAAAGTTCAGAAAATTATCTGCAGATACACACACAAACTCACGGTCTTCACTGCAACCCGCCAAAATAAAAGTTCAGAAAACTATCTGCAGATACACACACAAACTCACGGTCTTCACTGCAACCCGCCAAAATAAAAGTTCAGAAAACTATCTGCAGATACGCACACAAACTCACGGGTTTTCACTGCAACCCGCCAAAATAAAAGTTCAGAAAACTATCTGCAGATACACACACAAACTCACGGTCTTCACTGCAACCCGCCAAAATAAAAGTTCAGAAAACTATCTGCAGATACACACACAAACTCACGGTCTTCACTGCAACCCGCCAAAATAAAAGTTCAGAAAACTATCTGCAGATACACACACAAACTCACGGTCTTCACTGCAACCCGCCAAAATAAAAGTTCAGTTTGACATCAAGAAACTATGACAGAAATATATTCCTATTGTACAGTAGAATGAACTTCTCATATTCATTATAATTACATTTATATTAGTAATATCATTCAGTGCATTTTAATGGAATATTGCCTAATCAAGAGATTTGTTTCTGTCCATATTTCAAACATTTTAAAAACGTTTATACAGGTCTTGAAAAATGAATAAAATGCAATGTTTTGTTGTAAAGGAATTGTTATGGCTTCATTTATTCAACAATATGAATAAAAAAATTGCAAGAGTTTGTTAAAGATTTATGAATTTTGATAATTAAAATTTAATTCACCTATTAAAATGGTTTCCACACAGAATTGAGGTAGAAATTAAAGTTCTTAATAATATTAATAATTATTCTTTTTGTTAATTATTATTGTAAATATAAGTGTTACTATAAATAAATAAATAAACATTTTGAAGAATATTTCCTAATCAAAGATTTTTTCATCCATATTTCAAAATATAAAATGTGATATGTCTTCTTTTTTAAATTTCTACAATGTAACATTTTTTTCTGAATAAATAAATATTGTAAAGTTACTATTATATTTTAATAGATTCGGAAACAAAATCCAGGACAAAAATATAACTAAAAACACAGAATTTGAGGAAAATATATAACACATTCTGCTCTGCATCTGTCTATCCAGAGCAAACAAAATCAAAGTTTAGGTTGACCCTGAGCAGCAGGGGTCATAGAGGTCAAGAGGTAAGATGACCTGGGCTCTCATCGCCCCGTCTCATTTCCTGAGCTGGTGTTGAGGAGCTGCTGGACCCCCGACTGACGGCACACAATGGGCTCATTCAGCGACCGGCCCCCATATGTCGGAGCCCCATAAAGGGCCAATCTGTCGCTCTATTGTCCAGCCACCCGTCACTGGATCCTGACAGCAGTGCCACAATCATCCACCCCTGAGGAGACGCATGAATCACAGGCCATGCGTCCATGCGTGCCGCGCTGCAGGAGCCCATCGCAGCTGCAAACAAACAAACAGTCTGTGGCTGATATTAATGCCTGATCCATGAGTTCTGATCACAGATTAACCTCGCCGGACGCTCACCATATGCTGGATCATTCTGAAATCAGAATTTACTGCAGAAGCAAAACGACTGATGATATTACGTTTTCTAATGCGAGTTTGTGCTTACAACACATCACCTCATTTAAGACCTTTAAAAATGATCATTAAGATGTTTGTTAACCAGACCTTAAATTTCATAAAACGGAGGAACTTTTAATTTTATTCTCTTTTTAGTCACAAACACGAGTGAATCATTGAGCCCTGCAGTATCCCGAAGAGAGCTGCGTTATCACATCAGACAGAGAGAGAGAGAGAGAGAGAGAGCATGAATATTAAACACATCCTCCCCTGCAGCTTTGCATAAGGTCAAAGGTCACTCTGTCAGAAGGCGCGCTGGAAGACACTGCATCACATGTGCTGACTTTGCTAATGAGAGTTTATTTCACCCCACAGGCTGTCGATTAAGGCCACTAATTAGTATTATTCATGTGTGCGCGAGTCTGACCGACGGCCGAGCGCGTCACGCGAGCTCTGTGATCATGTGACGCGTTTACGCTCAGAGATCAGCGCTCTTCATGCAAACGATGGACCGGCGACCGCTTCTTTGGGGAGGCACAGACGGTTCCTGAACCCCCTCTTTATGTCGTAAGAGTTTCTACAGGTTAAGCCAGAATGTGGAGCTGAAGTCGTCCGTTAAGCTGACGCTTCATCACAGCTTCATATCTGCTGTAATTTCGCAGTAAGTTGACAGAAGATTAGCAGAGATTACAGCGCAGCAGTGATTGAGGTCTCTCCTTTTATTTCCATATCTGTACTTAAAACAATGTAATCTTTATGTTTATGAACGAACTAAAGGAGCTCAGGGCTCGACCCCGACGGCGAATCAATCAAGTATTACAGCGTTGTGTCAAAACTCGCAGCAGGACGTCTGCCGTTCTCAGATCACTGCGGTTTAAAGTTGTCGGCTGAAATTGCTCTAAAAGCCCCTGCAGGAGAACCGCGTTCTCGCTCGCTCAGCTCTTCACATCTACACACCTGACGGCACATGTGAAGGTCATGTGACTCTTGACGGCACATGTGAAGGTCATGTGACTCCTAACGACACATGTGAAGGTCATGTGACTCTTGACGGCACATCTGAAGGTCATGTGACTCCTAACAGCACATTTGAAGGTCATGTGACTCCTGACCACACATCTGAAGGTCATGTGACTCCTGACGGCACATGTGAAGGTCATGTGATTACAAAAAGCTTTAAAAATAATTATATTAAACTAAAAAAATACATAATTTAAAAAAAATGGAAATCTCATTAATATGAGAAATTTGAAAAATAAAATTAGATTAATATTAAAAAGTGAAAATGTCAAATTTAAACATGCAAAATATGACATTAAAATATTTTTTAAATGAAAAAAGTGAATTACATTTAAAATGACATAATATTAATTGAAAAATGTAAATTTCATTGATATTAAAGCTTTAAAAAAACATTATCATTAAACTTAAAATGAAAAAAAAATGACATTATAATAATCAAAAAATGAAATGTAAGGGAAAAAAGTAAAAAATACATTAACAAAATTAATAAAATAAAATTACATTAGTGAGTAAAAGATGAGACGAAAAAGTCATTGTCATTTTATGTACGTAGAAAACATGTTAAATGTGAGTCGACTTTCATATTTCAAACACCTTTTGAGAAAATTAAATGTCAACGTATGTGGGAAATAATTTTCCAAAGTGTAAAACTGTCCTTCAGCATAACGTCTTTGATTCTACCATTACATCTTTATATTTAAAAAATATATTTGTATTCTTGGCATTTGAAGGAAGTGTTGGCTGTCACATTTTAAATGGATTATGTCGTATTGTATTGGACATTCAGTGTAACGGGATCAAGAAATCACATGACCAGTCCTTCAACAGTCTGTGACATCATCAGATGGCAATAAACGTAGTAAATATTAATGTTTATTTGTGTTATTGATTCATTTTAGATGCCTGTGAACGGAGAGGCGGTGTAAGAAGCCAAAAGGCTCATGAAATAAAAGCAGAGCGTTCCTTCACTGTGTCACAAGTTTAAGAGACCATTGAGGGATTATCCACCCAAAATACTCGTCCTGATGACGTCACTCACGGTGGAGAACATCAAGTATTCATGAACGTCGCTGCATGCGGCAATTTTTTGAGCAGAAAGCGCAAGCAAGGCAGGAGCATCAGAACAGCTGAATTAAATGCTTCTACTCTTCAACATCTGCTTCATTTAATATGATCAAACTCTTACATTCAAAATTATATTAAAGGACTAATACTAAAAACATCACAATTATTGACAAAACGTCATTCAGAGTAACCTAAAGTATTTATTTTGACCTGTACTTTTTAAAATGTATAAAAGAATATGTGATCATTTGATTATATTGTAAATGACTTTCACGTCCTTACAAAAACTTCTTGTTGATAAATGTGTAAAACCGAGCGGTTTGAAGGATCACAGCAAAGATTTAAAAATTGCAATTAATTAGAATTTGATCACTGTGATGCTTTTACTGTCGTCACATCATGAGTTTAAATGTGCCAAACATGACTGATATATAAACATCATTACACTGAATGACATTTTAGTGGGTGTTTTCATTAAAACATCATTATTTTTCATAAAAATATCAAATTAAACAGGACACATTCTAAAAACTCAATTTAAAGCTCGTCTTTGTTCGTCCTAATATTCTATTTTAAAAGGTTTCAAAAATAAAACTAAAACATTATTATTTTAAAATCTTAATTACATTAATTAAAATTGCATTCATGGGTCTTTTTTTTAGGTGAAAGAAGCACCGGATGAAAATCACGCGTCCTCTAAAAACTCTTGAGCGGTTTCGCGTCTCAGGTAAATGAGTTTGAGAGTTTTGGCAAGTAAATGATGACAGAATGTAAATGATCTGCTGATCTATTCCTTTAAGAGTTTCTGTGGAGCAATTTAATTGTTCACATACACACGAGTGCAATTAAGAAATGAAAGCAGCAAACACACACACACACACACACACACACACACAGTTTTAAAGATTTTCCTTCACTAAATGACTTGTCATCTTTCTCTTATATCGTTGTGTCACGCTGTAATTATTCTGAGCTTCTGAGAGCCATTTCAAGCGGCCTGTGTGATGAACTGCCCTATAAATATAGAGGTGTTATTAAGATAACAAAGTTCTTGTAATTCCTGGCGCTCTGAATGATGTGTACGTGTTCGAGTCCATGTGCCGTTTCTAAATCACATGATATTGTGCGGCTGAGCCGGTAATCCTGTGCATGTCGATGGTCTGCGCTGCACCTGTTTCCGTTCATTATGACACACGGGTCAGCCGTCGTTCACTGGGTGACCATGTGACATCAGACCACACGGCGCTCACCTCCACGTGTGTGTCTGTGAGGTCAGAGGTCAGAGGTCAGAGGTCGACTGACTGCTCAATCTCAGCACTGCTTTCCTTCTACAGCACTTTATACAGAACAGATCGTTTCAAAGCAGGAAAAGGATTCAAACATTCATCACTACACAAGCTTGATTCTGCCATGGAACAAAAAATAGAAGGTAAATGTATCTTTATCCAATCTACGTTTTTTGGACTTTTCGTAACTTTATTTTTGGAATAAACAAGTAAAAAAGGTAATAACGGCTTTTTATAACTCAATCCTGAAATTTTTCCTCACAATTCTGATGTTTTGTTTCCGCCATGGACTTTTTATATTCAGTTTTTTTGAGTTTATATCTCACAATTTAGTCTTTCCTTCTCAGAATTGTGACTTTATAAAGCAGCAATTTCAAATTAACATCTAGCAATTCTTAGAATTGCCAGATATCGAAATTACAAGATAAAAGTCAGAATTATGAGATATAATCGCTTCTGTGGAAGATATCAAGAAGCCACAACTAGATCCAAATTAATAGCAAATTGCACACAGACCCATTTCAAATACTTGAAAACGTTGTGCTCCTTCCTCTGAAAAAGTGATATCTACGAAATATTTCTGTCAGGATTAAGGCCTCATTATCACACAGAAAGTGCGCCACAAAAGAGTGCCACAAGGCTCTGTGTTAGGCCCTCTGCTATTTTCATATACAGGCTGCTCCTTGGTAATATTATTAGAAAAATAGAATTAGTTTCCAAAGTTACAGAGAAATAAATGTGAATTGAACTGAATTGAATAGATATGAGCTTCCATGCACCCACCCGAGAACAAGGTAATTGCCACGTTTTAACTAACCTTTGTCTTATCTACGTTTTTCAGACTTTCGCAAACTCTGTTTTTGGAATTGATAAGAAAAGGTAATTGCGACTTTTTATTACACAATCGTGAAGTTTGTCCTCACAATTTTGAGTTTACATCTCACAATTCTGTCATTTTGTTTCTAACATGGAAACAAGTAAAAAAGGTCATTGCAACTTTTTTCCTTGCAATTGTGAGTTTATATCTCACAATTCACACTTTCCTTCTCAGAATTGTGACTTTATAATGCGGCACTTGTGAATTAACATCTAACAATTCTTAGAATTGTCAGGTAATTACTAGAAAGAAGTCAGAATTGTGAGAATTGCAAAAAATCAAATTATGTCGCAATTACCTTTATTTTTATTCTGTGGAAGATATCAAGAAACCACAACTAGATCCAAATTGCAAATTACATACAGACCCATTTCAAATCTTCCATTTGTCTAAAATACTTGAAAACGTTGTGCTCCTTCCTCTAAAAAAAGTGATATCTATGAAATATTTCTGTCAGGATTCAGGCCTCATTATCACACAGAAACACTTGTACGCTCATTAAAATTACAAATGACTGACTTCAAGCTTCTGACCGAGGCTGTGTCTCAATACTGGTTTTACTTGATCTTAGTGCTGCGTTCAACACTATAGATCACCAAACACTCTTAGATCAACTACAAAATTACACTGATATTGAGGGAAAGGCATTATGGTGACATTTTGTCCATTTAAATGGAGAATTGACCGTTTGCAAAGCCCCGCCCCCTTTAGTTACTGTTGCTATGCGCTCTCACGCCACACATCATGTTCTCACGCAGTGAAAAATACATCGAGGAGCAAAGAGACACTGACAACGAATGAAACAGTTTCATAATGTTTTAAAGCAGTTGAATCAGTAAATAGCGTCTAGTGTGTGTTTAATGTGTGGTGACAGATCGCTGTAGCTCCTCGTGAAGCGATCATCTCTTCATACTAGTTCATTTATAGCATCAAATAAACATGAATGAACATCAGAAGGAATGTTGTTTCAAGACGTGATTCAAGTTCACCAACGTTAATCTACTAACTCCCCTGACCGCTTTGATGGACAAAATGGAGGATTCGGGGTTATGATTGGTCAGATCGCCTGTCAATCAAACTGCAGGCGAAGGGTCAATTATCCAAGTTAATTTGAGTAAATTATGGAGTGCCACAAGGCTCTGTATTAGGTCCGATGGACCTTAATATTAGTCGAAAAAATGGAATTAGATTAAAATATTACATAGAAATGAATTGAGTTGAATAGATATAAGCTTCCAGACATCACAGCTCTCTCTCTCTCTCTCTCTCTCTCTCTCTAGCATGTTTAAATGATTTAGAGAAAACCACTCACTGCAGAACAAGGTAATTGTTTAATGTTTTAAATTATCTTTGTCTTTGTCTTGTCTACATTTTTCTGACTTTTCGCAACTCTGTTTTTGGAATAGTAAAGGTAATTTCAACTTTTTAATACACAATCCTGAAATTTGTCCTCACAATTCTGTTGTTTTGTTTCCATCATGGAAACAAGTAAAAAAGGTAATTTTATATCTTTTTATACTAGACTTTTTATATCTAGTTTATATCTCACAATTCAAACTTTCATTCTCAGAAGTGACTTTATGATGCAGCAAATTAACATTAACAATTCTTAGAATTGTCAGATAATCAACTCAGACTTGCATGAAAAGAGTAAGAATTATGAGATATAAGCTCAGAATTGTAAAAACAAAATGCTGCAACTACCTTTAGTTTTCTATTCTGTGGCAGATATCAAGAAACCACAAATAGATTCAAAATCCCATTTCAAAAATACTTGTCAGTCAGGATTCAGGCCTCATTATCACACAGAAACTGTGCTCGTTAACTTTACAAATGACTGACCGAGGCTGTGTCTCAATACTAGTTTTACTTGATCTTAGTGCTGCGTTCAACACTATAGATCACAAAACACTCTTAGATCAACTACAAAATTACTCTAGTATTGAGGGAAAGGCATTAATACCTATCAGACTGTCACCATTTTGTCTATTTAAACGGAATTATCCAAGTTAGCGTCAGTAAATTATGGAGTGCCACAAGGCTCTGTGTTAGGCTCCCTGCTATTTTCATATACAAGCTTTTGTAATATTACTAAAAAACATGGAATTGGTAGAAATAAATGTGAATTGAACAGATACAAGATTCCATACATCACAGCTCTCTCTCTCTAGCATGTTTCAATGATTCAGAAAAAAGCACCAACTCCAGATTACAGCTTCTTAATCCTGCGGGCCATTTGGCTCCTGCTGTCCGCAGCACTTTATTAAAAGCGCAGCCCTCGCTCGTGTCAAACGCAGCTGCCCTAGAAAAGCTGCACGCTGGGGAGAATGTAGCTTCAACAGTCTGCCGTGACCTTTGGCCTCGCGCTCACTGGCGCCGCTTTGTTTGAAGGTTGGCACTCGCGTTAATCGGCCTCCTGCCAGCGCCACGGCTCTCTTACCCTCGTTTAATCATATAACGTGAACTTACTGATGTTCTCTCGGGGAAAAGAATCATGGTCGAGTCTGGACGGCTTATTAGAGGCCGTTCATGCATAGAACACAACAATCAATGTCTCAAAGCCTTTCTAGAGCACTTTAAGTCAAGCATCACTATTACCACAGTCCTCCTACTGATCCGAGAACCTCAACACTAACTTCAGAGCGACTCTTCCTGCAGTGTTTGTGCTCCTGATACCAAAAACATCCTAGCAACTGCATAGCAACCACTGATTGTAGTTAAATATGGAAGGAACCCATCTGTTAGTCCTCTCTAATGAACACAAGGACGTTTCCTGACGCACACACACACACACACACACACACACGACGTTACCTCTTCCACCGGGGCCATTCATTTGGTTTAGTCACATGTCATCGGGACACATGCATAACTGCAGATCCAAGCAAACGCCTTCAAACACGCCAATGACATCCTCGATCACTCATCAAGTACGGACGGAATAATGCATGAAGCCTGACGTTCGTCTGGATCGCACGCTGCACATCCTTGACATTCCAATTCAATTAGGATCCAAGGGGACTGCTGGTGAATTGGACCCATGTGACTGGAAGAATTGAAGCACCGTCATTTTTCACAGAACACAGATTGGATTTCCCACAGAATGTAATGTGATCCCAGTTAATGCTCTAATTGACAGGTGAAGGACAACCGCATCCCATCCTCCACTGGAAAAACTGCCAAATTCCCATTCCATTCCAGAACATCAGCTCAAGCGTAGAAGAGCTGTACGGATGCTGACGGATTTAAAGGGACAGTTCACCCCAAAATCATCATTGACTCTCCCTCAGGACATTCTAAAGCCGTGTGATTGACTTTATTCAGCAGATTGACAGTCTCAGTCAGTGTTCACGTTCATAATAAGGAATAAAAATGCAATGAGACTGAGATGGTCTCTAACATTCGGCTGAACATCCACAGAAGAATGTACAGCTCTGGATTGATGTCACAGTGATCATGTTTGGTTCATGTACACAAACACAAAGCAGCGCTTGCTCACCGTTTTGAATGTCAGTCATGCTGATCACGATCTCCGCTCATGTTATTATGAAAATATTCATGCGTTTGAGTGCTCGGGTGAGATGACGTGAAATTAGAACAAACTTCTGTCTGTGCCGTCGTGACTTTCTTTCATAACTTCTGCTTATATTTGCGTGAACGGACTCGTTTGCTATACTGAACAGCCAATCAGCTCTCTCTCTCTCACCGACGGTGATTCAACAATGTCGAATCGGCCAGAAAACAGCCGACGAGGACCAACTTCAGCTGACGGCGTGGAACACACTGAGAAAACTTTTCAAAACCTGACCGTCAGCTTGGTGCGTTCCTGCCTTAAAAGTTGAACTTCTTCCTGAGTCTCTCCATCAGTTTGAACACTTTCCTCATTTTGTCTGCGTGAGATTCTCCAGCTTTGTTGTTGTTGAGCTGTTAAAGCTCCGCCCTCTTCTGGAGCAGCAGCTCATTTGCATTTAAAGGGACACACACAAAAACACCCAAATAGAGGCGAATTTGACGCGCGATAATAAATGATCTGTGGGGGATTTTGAGCTGAAACTTCACTGGAGACTCCAGAGACTGATATTACATCTGGTGAAAGCGTTATTGGTCCCGTTGAAATGTGACCCATATCCAATATCTGCATTTACACATTGCAAAACAACCCGAGGTAGACATGCTGACCCGGAAAAGGTTAGACTGAAAAGAAAGTAAAAAAAGATTTGCAATGGATGCAGATGAAATTATAATAAATTATTATTATTATTTTGCCCTAAAACAAATAAATTACATGAATAAGTTGCATTAATAATAAATCTAATCTTCCCATTTACACTGTATGTATACATTTATTTGATTCATAACAACATAAAATTGAAAACAAACTCATTCATATTTTTATGAAAACAGCCCATATGCCACACGTATGAGAACATATTTATGGTTAAATCAAACTAAACTAAAATAAAAAACAAAAAATAAAATAAATAACAAAAAATGATAGAAAAAATACATTGAAAAAAAAAAAACAAATAAATAAAATTTTATTAATTTATTTAAAATATTTATATATATATTGTATCTCCTTAAATTCAAATTTTAATTCCACTACTACATCATGTTTAGTTCCTCCATCAAATTCAGTTGTGGAGCAGAAGTGACCTCAGAAGAACTAGAAATGTAGTTTAGATTAGCCTTCACAATGACAATGAAATCTGAGCGGATGATTAGCGCGAGACAGTAAGTGCACACGGCCCGGGATAATCTGTGACTAACTTGTACAGATCCGTCAATTTAACACGACTGGAGTGAATGTAATGCGACGTCCGTCTGATGCGGCGAGACTCAACATCTGGCAGCAGGACGCGCCAAAGACCGGAGCGACCGCTCGCGTCCAGAGGAAACGCCGCCGAAGAGCCGTCAAGAGCGCTTTACATCACAGATCAGTGTTGGAAAACATTCAGTGAGAGTTTCCAGCTGAATCGTGATTAGCGATTAGATATGCGAAGGATTAGATGGGATTTAAACACGCCTGTGTGTCTAAATCCAGGCAAATTAAGATCCGTCTGTGTTTCTCACCCATATGGCACCGGGAGGGAATGAGAAAACGTCGCACTGATTCTGTTTCATGAGCAAACATCACGAGGATGTAGAGTCACACTGCGTCGACACTAATCCAGATATACTCCACAACGCATCTTTTCAATGTTTTCACCTTCTGTCCGCTGCAAAAACATCTTCAATCAAGATACATTTACTGGAGAAGCTGAATGTATTAATGAAAAGAGCATCAAAACAAGAACAAATATCTGCTGATAGATACTTTACTCCAATTCACTTTGAATTCAATTTCAGTGTGGACAGGAAACTTAGAAGTTTGGGTTAACCCTTACATGGAAATCTCAGATTTATTCCAAGCGAACTCACTTCAGCGCCGAGCGATCTGTTCAGCGGAGACTCGTTCATCACGGATCTTATTTCTGTTGACCTTGAAGTCATTAGAAGGCTGTTCATCTGCTCCGCCGTAAACGCTACAGACGCCCATGAGGCCGTTCACATCCGTCATCGCAATTACACCGGCCGCAGACGTGAGGAGCAACACATTTACATGATGGATCAACCCGGTCCGGACGGAGAGCGATGGAAACTATTACCCACAATCCCCGGCCTCCCTCTCCCCTCATTTGCAACATAAACGGCGCTGTTCCCGTCTGCGCGTCTGTCACCTGAAGCCACGCGTCCTCCGAGCGCTTGTAAAGACGACAGAGACTGTCAGCAGCATTTGATGTTATTTCAGAACGAGACTGTGATGATGGATGATCCACGTCACTGAAGACGCACCATAAATCTGAGCAGTTCCAGCTCCTCTGGGATACCGCGGTAAATCCCACTGCAAAACATGATGTTCCTCCTCAGAGTTTCCAGCACAAACATCTCAACATTCTTAAATCCAGATTCATCTACTGGAGAAGAGAAATGACTGAAGATATTAATGAAAAATCACCAAAATGAAGTGAGTTTGAGCTTAAAACAAGAACAAAAATGGAGTCAGAAAAATCATCTTCATTCAGAGAGAAAACAAGCTGTTGGCAGATATTTGTTCTTGTTTTATGCAAAAACTGATACTTTTGACCTTGTAAAGTGAGCGTAACTTCATGGACTCACACGATTAATCGATGTTTATTCAACCTTTAGACAAAATAAACAAAAACAGTTTGCGTGTGCGTTTAGTTGCAGGCTTTTATGGCTTGATATGGAGGAAAAAACACCCAAACTGAGCAGAAATATTAAATCTGGTGCAGATGATTGTATTTACATGGACAACAAGATGTAATTCTGATGTGTGTAACGTACATCAGTGACATCTTCATTACAGTACAGCAGATCCTGACATAAAATGCATAAAAATATCTGCCAATAATAGGTGTTAGTAAGATAATATTTTAAAAAAGCTCTGTAGAGAGATGAACAAATAACCCGTCCTCAAAACATTTGATAAATGGATAATCAAGAAAAGCTGAAATATTACTAACAACATCAAAGTTATTTGTTGATAAGAGTGTGATCGATCATACGACTGAGCGACAGCAACTTAAAGGCTTTACAAATGTATTAAAGAGGCTTTACAGTGTTTTTCCGATCTTATTAATCATCTTCATGGTTAATATTTGAAAATTAAGAGTCATGAATAGTAGTATTGTCACAGTAGCATTAGAATGATGACAGTTGTTACTTTACAAACGCACCGCAGCACCTGCTGATTCCTGCCGTTTCTCCAGACTAAATTTCCCAGCGTGTCGCACACGCGCCGCTCTATATTCCACAGCGTTCCTGCCGCCGTCGGCGTGATGTACGAGTGCCATCACTGAAAATAATGGTGAGTCTCGGGGTAATCTTTTATTTTGCTGCCGCAAGGCCAAACGGGGTGAGGACCGGCTCCGGAGCGGAGCTGCAATAGGACGCCTTTTCCGACCGGGGGGTTTCAGGAGCGACGCACACGGAGAAAATGCGAGTGGACGACGAGGTAATAAGATGTTACCGTCCGCTCTCTCACCTCCATCGAGGCGAAACCTTCACCGCAGTGATTTAAAGCCACGAGCTCTGGATTGTTCCCGAGGATTGAGTGCTGATTCTCATTTATGTAATCCTGTTTTTATTTTTTACTATGTTGATACACAAATTTAGAATCAGTTAATGAGAATTGTCATGAAGGTATTATGAAATACTGGCTTCATTTCCTTTAGTGAAAAATGGGTCACTTATGATGAAAAATTAATTGTTTTGTAGTAAAAACATGATGTTCCTCCTCAGAGTTTCCAGCACAAACATCTAAACATTCTTAAATCAAGATTCATTTACTGGAGAAGAGAAATGACTGAAGATATTAATGAAAAATCATCAAAATGAAGTGAGTTTGAGCTTAAAACAAGAACAAAAATCTGATGATGGATGAAAAATAAACTAGTTTTCTCTTTGAAGCAGATTTTCGTTCTTGTTTTAAGCTCAAACTCACTTCATTTTGATGATTTTAGAATGTTTAGATGTTTGTGCTGGAAACGAGAGCTGATGTAGAGCACATCATGAGTGATCAGATGAAGCTCTATCTGAGGATGAAAGCGAGTGTGTCCTGAAGAAGAACGCTCTCAAATGGCCTTGGCCGTTTCCACCCTCGACGCTTCCAAAGGCAGTTAGGAAAACCGTCTCTTTGGCAGACGGGCGCTCTGGCAGCGTCTCCGGAGTTTGTGGGATTGGGTCGGCTGGTGGGAAAGTCAGTCCTCTTGGCACGGCGAGGCAGGAATCCACGGCCTTCCCCGCGCGAGCAGGTGTCCGGAGCCGGAGCCAGCGCCACAGGCTTTGGACTCAAGATGGGACTCCTGCGGATCCAGATCACACGGATGACCTTGAGAGCGGCAGCGCGTCCGTGTCCAGCTCATTCATCTCCTGTGTGGGAGAATCAGCCTTATGTCTGGAGACAGACGACGATCACTGAGCCTTTTCATGTCCATAATCATCTCACACACATCTAAACTACACATGTTGAGGCTCGACGATTATTTATTGATTGGCTTCATTGATGGTGTAAATGAATGTAGAGTCTGTTTCCAATATCATTTCAACTGTTTTGAGTCTTTAGTTTGAACTCAAGCGTCATTTTGAGTCCATCAAGTATAACGAGAAAATAATCCAATGAGAATTTAATGATAGTTCACTATGAAACGTTTACTGTCGCTTAATCCCGTTTGACTCTCTTTCTTCTGTGGAACAAAGAAGAAGAAATTTTGAACATCCAAACCAAACAACATTGACTCATTACCTGAATATACGCTTAAAAATAAAAGTGATGCCAAGGAAAAAAACGCCGAACAACCTTTCAGGGATCAGTTCTTGAATTCAGTGTTTCATAGCAGTAACTGAACTGGCACATGCTGTCAACGATCGCGTTCTTCGTTCTACTGGCGGATCTGATCGGGTCAAGTCTCTGTCGGAGGATCTGATCGGGTCAAGTCTCTGTCGGAGGATCTGATTGGTCTGGAGTCTCAGTCGGAGGATCTGATTGGTCTGGAGTCTCTGTCGGAGGATCTGATTGGTCTGGAGTCTCTGTCGGAGGATCTGATTGGTCTGGAGTCTCTGGTCGAGGAGCTGATGAAGAGGCTCATTAGTGAAACGCAGCGCTTCACTGGCTGATTGCTAAATCTCTTGGACGGCTTCATATGGTTCTGTTTCATGTTCCGCCAGGACCCGAGTTAACGCAGGAGGCTTTCAATCTCACTTTTGGCAGCGGTTGAGCGTGTAGCGCTTCCATCTCTCTAAGAGCACTAGTTACCTAGAGTGCCATTTTGGAGGACTTTCAGCCTTTTTAAGCGCCGCTGAAAACAGAAGTCACTTTATGTTTGGAGAGGCTCTCGACGCACTCTCACGACAAAAGAATCTCAGCGTTCGGTTCACGTGAGCCTCGGCCTTCTGATCGATGGCGCTCGCGGGTTTGGCTCCGTTTCAGTCGAAGTTCCTTTTCTCAGAAACAATGCGACCGCATCACACAGACCTGCTGATGCTGACTCAAACCATCGCCCGAAATAATTCCTGCATTAGCAGAAGAAATTATTTATAGCACAAACTGAACTCAGACCAGCACTGAGACACACACACACAATACCAGCCATTTTCAGATCAGGCCGACAGAAACACAATGGATAAGCAGTGGTTAAAACAACCCAATCACTGGGATTGTGCTTTTTTAACACAACCTTCTTACAGTGCAGTGAATGACCCTTCACACAGTTTGATTGACAGGCGATCTGACCAATCATAACCCCGAATCCACCATTTTGTCATCAAAGCGGTCAGGGGAGTTAGTAGATTAACGTTGGTGAACTTGAATCACGTCTTGAAACAACATTCCTTCTGATGTTCATTCATGTTTATTTGATGCTATAAATGAACTAGTATGAAGAGATGATCGCTTCACGAGGAGCTACAGCGATCTGTCACCACACATTAAACACACACTACACGCTATTTATTGATTACACTTCTTTAAAACATTATGAAACTGTTTCAGTCGTTGTCAGTGTCTCTTTGCTCCTCGATGTATTTTTCACGGCGTGAGAACATGATGTGTGGCGTGAGAGCGCATAGCAACAGTAACTAAAGGGGGCGGGGCTTTGTGAACAGTCAATTAAAGTCATATTTTGCCCAAAAATGATCCTTCTGCCATCAAAAACATATTTTGTGTTTTTTTCTCCATATACAGTAATAAAAGTCAATGGGGTCCAATATTATTTGGTTTACTCTAAAAATACTGGGTTAAAAACAACTCAAGTTGGGTTGAAAATGACTAAACCAGCGGTTGGGTTAAATGTTAAATGTCTGGATTAAAATGAACCCAAAATATGTTGGAAATTAAAAATCAGACACATAATTACTAGAGGAAACCATAATCAAAAGCTGAACATTTATTAATAAGCTGTTTGTTTAATTATTATTCATGAAACTTATTAATAAATGTTCATTTCCAACATTCTCTGGGTTCATTTTAAGCAACAATACAGTAATTTTTAAACAATAGTTGAGTTAAATAAATCTAGTCAGCAGGTTGAGCAAACATTAACCCAACTGTTGGGTTAAAACAAGCCAATCACTGGGTTTGTCCATCTTCAACCCAACTTGGGTTGCTTTTAAAACATAGTGTGTAGTGAATTAAAGGCATATTTTGCCCAAAAATGATCTTTCTGTCACCATTTACTGTGTCGCCTGAACACAAAAGATGATATTTAGTGTTTTTTCTCCATATACAGTGTAAGAGCCACATAAGGACTAGTTCATTTGAAATAATAATTTAGTTTAAACAGTAATAATAAAAAGGATTTCATTAAAACTAATAAGAAATCTATTGGTTTAAAATGTAT
>CM076082.1:41732500-41742500 GCA_038088235.1 Zacco platypus
TTAGTAAAGAGTTGGTCTCAGATATCAGTGCAGTCATCATCAGATCCATCATGATCGCTCTGAAGTCTGATCTTGACAGGTGTGATTGAGTCAACAGTGGGTTTGTGCTGAACTAGTCAAGAGTTTTAGCTCCGCTCATCTAGTTTTCCCTCCAGCTGCTGGAGCGCTAACTCATTTCTCCAGACATGAATCAATCCGCCCACCTCAGGGACGAGGCGTTTATTCGTAATGGATTTGAGCGGCGCTTTGATATCGGCAGAATCTATGAACTAGCCAGAAGGGATCGGAGACGTTAAGAGGATTTAGCGGCCGATCAACAAGTCTCACCAAACTAAAGCACGGTCAGATGTGAAAATATGAAGCGCTGGTCGGAGAGGAGTGCAGCGTCTAGTTTAGCTGTATTCACCCGTTATCGGCATCATGTCAAGCCCGTAGAAGAGCTCGGCACGGACTCTTTGATTAAAGGTGAAGCCTCTTCCATCTATCCCGCGGAAATGAACGGATGCGCCGCTGCTGGCCTTTAGTTAACAGGCGGCTGGAGGAGTGTGTTTTTCCCAGATGGCACATTCAGGTGGATATAAAACTGTCACGCACAGAATGGACGGTGTGTGAAATGACCTCTCACGCGGTCACTGGTGTGCGCCGGTGGGTTGTCTGCTCTCTTTTCAACTTATCTGGTCGAGTAGAGTCGGGTTCACCCGCCTCCCAGACGCAGAACCGTCCGTCACACACACATCCAGACAAATGCACTTCAGTTTTATAATTGTAAAATAAAAATAGTACAAAAAAGTCTTAAATTGAATGAATAAAATTAAAAATGAAATAAAAAATAGAAGGAGAAAAATAATATAAACTATAAAACAAATGCAGCCGCAGCCGCTCGTTCAGAATTATTAGCTCCTCTCTCCAAAATGCATATTCTCTCCGTTCCATTTCTGTCCTGTTGAGACGTTTCCAGCTTCATACTTAAAAACTAAACGCAGATTTCTTGTGAGAATCTCCTGCAGCTGAAGAACAGAACTAAATAAAGCAAAAAGAAGCCCTTATATGTGGGTGCGCAAACTTACGCTCCCAATCATAGACGCAATCATACTGATGCGATCCGCGGGAAGCACAAACTGACCCAAATGTTCACTGGTTGAGATTGATTTTCCGTGAGTAACATAAACTGATGGTTTGTGACAGGCTCGTATAGAGAACGACTGCGGAATCGCATATAAACCGGTCCAGAGAAGACCTGGAGTCCACCGCCGTGAGTTACCAGAACCACACAGATTACATCCGCGGGACTCTCGCTCTGTCACACATTCAACATGTGACGTTTTACCTTCACCTTCAGAAGTCTTCAAGCGTGTAAATCGACAGTAAATTCGCCAGTCCCTAATGCGAGACGTTTCAAAGAAATGTCCATTTGTTTCCATGGAGACATAAAGCCTCACGTCTGGGATCTCAGAAAGCTCTTTTGAATAAACGCCAGGATATATAGGCCTCTTTACCTAGCCGATCTGTGGCATGAAACACACTCCATCCACAGCGGGAAAGGTCGGCCGTACGCTAGTTCACATAAACATGCATAATTAAGTAGTTGTCCCGATCTGGGGAATGTACATGGTAATTTATGAAAAATAGTCCCTGAGAAGCGCATTTACTGCAGATGGAGGTATTATTCAAATATAATTGGCCATAACAGAAGTAGAATTAAAGGTTGAGGACGCTGGGCTTCTGTTCGTAACACACTGAACATTTACGGCACGATTCCAGAGACTGCGCTGGAGTCAGAGATCACTGCAGGACTGTAGAGCTCACACACGTCTGTCAGTCAATAAAACACTCCACAATATCATTATAGAAGCTACACACACACACACACACACACACACTCACACACACTCACACACTCACACACACACACACTCACACACTCACACACACACACACTCACACACACACACACACACACTCACACACACTCACACTCACACACACACACACACACACTCACACACATACACACACACACACTCACACACACACACACACTCACACACACACACTCACACTCACACACATACACACACACACTCACACACACACACACTCACACACACACACACACTCACACTCACACACACACACATACACACACACACACACTCACCCTCACACACTCACACACACTCACACATGTTGTGTTTTCATGGTTTATGGGGTCATTCCATAGGTGTAATGGTTTTTCTACTGTACAAACTGTACATTCTGTCCCCCCCCCCACCCCTAAACCTACCCATCACACAAAATGTTGTGCTGTTTTACATTTTCAAAAAAGATAATTCTGTATGATTTATAAGCTTGTTTCCTCATGGGGACCAACAAAATGTCCCCACAATGTCAAGATTTACTATTTGGTCCCCATAACGTAGGGAATACCCACACACACACACACACACACTCGAATGGTTAAATAGACAAGAGAGAAAAAGTATGCAAAACAAACGCAAGAAAAAGACCAATTGGAATTCAGTATGCAAATATCAGTGACATCATCATGAGCTGTGATCTACAACATGATCTCTAAAAACTATTAATGATTGATTAGAGGAATAAAAACTGAACATGAACACAGTAAATCAGCATTACTTTCGTTATACTAAAACCATAAAGTATCCATTTTCATTCAGTTTAACTTGATGCAGTAAAATAACTAAAACTGTAACACAAATCGATAAAAAACTATATAGACAGATTAAAAAACTTAAAGTGTATCTATATCCTTTCACAAGATCAGTGAAGTTTCAGCTCAAAATCCCCACAGATCATTTATTATCGCTTGTCAAATTCGCCTCTATTTGGGCCGTTTTTGTGTGTGTCCCTTTAAATGCAAATGAGCTGCTGCTCCAGAAGAGGGCGGAGCTTTAACAGCTCAACAACAACAAAGCTGGAGAATCTCACGCAGACAAAATGAGGAAAGTGTTCAAACTGATGGAGAGACTCAGGAAGAAGTTTCTGAACGGTTAGTGGATAAATTGATGTAGTTGCTGTGGAGTTGATCAACTCATCACTAGCATGTGTCGTCACGTTCATCTTTTGTGTAAATCCTGAGCAGCCAAAGAATCTGAGCGGCTCGTTTTTTTCACGAGCCAAAACAGAGTCACTGGATTGTGCTTTTCCATGTTTTCTGTGTGATCAGATGCACCGATTGCAGCACTTAAACACGGAAAAGTCCGATTTTCACGATATCTCCCCTTCAAAAAAACAAAAAAATATAAAAATGCAACAACATTAAAATATAAACTATTGGATTCAAACAATAAATAAAAACTATAACAGTCTCTCAATGATTCTAAGATGAAAATGAGAAGTAAAGTACAGGAATAACCTGAAATATATTAAATCAAGCTTGTATTATTGCTCTGCAGACACACAGATGATTCACTCTCATTGAACTAACAATAACCGCAGATGTTTCATATTGTGTTTTTTCTCACCGGGTCTGAAATATATTTTTTTTGTTCCACGTTCAACGCAGACGAGTCACAGACTGCGGCATCATGGGTATCGACTGTCTGTCCTTTATCTCATAGAAACAAGCAGCCTGAGTTCAGAAAACCGACTCACAAACAGACACAAATATCCCAGATCTGACGGGAGCGCCAGACAGACACACTCACACTCACACACACACACACACTCACACACACACACACACACACACACACACACACACTCACACACACACTAATCTTCATCCTCAAACAGAGCCTGCGATATTCCCACATAATTCCAGACACAGACACACTCCTCCAGCGTCTCCAGCTCTCAGGACGTGATTAATAACTCCAGCGTAATTCATTACAGCGATACGGCTTATGAAGCGGCGCACGAGTTCAGCGTCAGCCGCGCCGTGACTGTAAAGATTGTGTTCATTAATCTTCGACTGAGCCGCACGACAGAACCAAACGCTCCACTTCACCCAGACAGAGTCACCCGGACCGGTCCGGATCCAGAGACGGCAGCGCTTCACGCAACATGAAGACCGAGCGCTGATCCTGACAGATCCACAGAAAACACACTGACCTGATGATCTGATTTAACTCCAGGAGAGAATAACCGCTGATCAGTTACTGAACCTTTTCATTTACACTCTTGATGTAAATAAAGCCTCTTTATTGGTTCCCTGAAGAGCCGTAAACATCTCTCTGAGGTTCTTTAAAGTGGATGAAGGTGCTTCGTACTTTCTTCACACTGAGAAAAAACGGTTCTTGTGAAGATCTTTGGCTCTCCATCACTCAGTGTTTGAACGAGGACACGTGTCGCTCACGTGTGGACAGGGTCAGGGAGTAACGAAATACAAGTAACTTAGTGACGTAAGTTCTGACCGTCTGAAAAAGAGTTCAGTTTCATGTTTTCCACTGTTTTCATGTTTTGTGAGTCATTTTATAATTCACTCACTGCAACTTTTCCTCACAATTCTGACTTCTTTTTCTCAGAATTGCGAGATTTAAACTCACAATTGTAAGTTATAAAGTCAGAATTGGGAGAAATAAACTTGCAATACTGACTTTTTTTCTTGCAATTGCAATTTAGTATGAGTTTATATCTCATAATTCTGACTTTTCTCAATATTGTGAGTTTATATCTCATAATTCTGACTTTTCTCAATATTGTGAGTTTATATCTCATAATTCTGACTTTTCTCAATATTGTGAGTTTATATCTCATAATTCTGACTTTTCTCAATATTTTCAGTTTATATCTCATAATTCTGACTTTTCTCAATATTTTCAGTTTATATCTCATAATTCTGACTTTTCTCAATATTGTGAGTTAATATCTCATAATTCTGACTTTATAACTCACAATCACAACTTTATATCACACAATTCTGAGGGAAAAAGTCAGAATTGTGAGATAAAAACTCACAATGATCTTTTTTGTGTTTGTTTCACACTTATTAGTATTCCAAAGTATTCTAAAGTATTTAGATTAAGTTACTAAACTTGAGTAACCTAAAAAGTAACCGACCCAGCCCTGCGTGTGGCTCATTTCTCTGGTTTTATTCTGTGTTATTCTCTGTCCTCTCGTCAGCTGACCTGTGTGAATATGATCATATAGAGTAATTACAGCAGCAGAACACGTCTGTCCTCCAGCGCTGTGAGGGAGGTTTGGTCACAAACAGCAGAAAACACACGACAGATCTTCACCTCGATCGCTCCTTCTTCACAAACAAATGATGCTCTTGTTAAACATTCTTAAATCAAGATTCAGGAGAAGCGAAATTATATAAATGAAAAATGCATCAGAATGAAGTGAGTTTGTGCGTCAGGAATTATGTCCGCAGCAACGGTTCGGATCTTCTGAAGAGCTCAAACACGCAGATGTTAATCTGAGTGCTGCAAATCTGTCCGCTTTAAAGTAAAGATTGTGTCTGTCCAGAGTGACCCAATCTCTTCATCCCGTTCACTTTATCCATCGCTCTATTCTTCCCTGGACATGAGAAGTAATCTCCTCCAAAACTAAGAACCATACGGCTTTTACAGTAACACTAAATGACTGCGGAGCGATTCTGTGTCACGACACACTTTCAGTCAAACTCTCGCATAAATCTGTGTTTCTCGATCTCCAAAACCTTCTGATCTGATGAATCTTCAGGACTCAGAATAACACGCTCTGAGTAAACTATTTCACCATCAGAATGAACCTCTACCGAACCCTCAACTCGACTTATTCTACAAAAAGAGCAAATAGACATGATAAAATTACCAAAATATCCCAGTTATTGTTGACACAGATCGATCAAACACTCCAGAGATTTTAATATTACAGTTTTTCAATAAACATTTTAATTTAGAATTAGAAGCACTTATTTTTATATTTTCCATTTTCTTTTTAATTTTAGTTAGTTTTAGTCATTTTGTTGTGTGTTTTTGACATTTAAAAAAAAAAAATATTTTTTTATTTGAGATATTTTTAGTAAATGAAGTTAAAGTAAATAAAAGTGAGAAATGTCGCTTTGACAACAACCTGAAATAGGTAATAATAATAAGTAATAATATTTTATTGCTAAAAAAAACTGCTAAAATTAATTAAAATAAAACATAAATAAATAAATATACAAAAAATAGAACTATATTTATAAAAAAATATTATTCCTTCCATTTCTAGCATGATAAATAAATCCGTCAATGTTTTGATTTGAAGTAGCACGTTGTTTTTCATGGTTTTAATTTTAGTTAATAACACTGAAACTGTGCTAGAGTGATTCAGCACACACCTGGATAAATGATTCAGTCTGAATGAATCACTGCATCAGACGATCACATTCATTCTAATAATGAAACGGCTGAATCATTTGCCAAAGCTCAGATCTCCACACTTCCTCATGATCGATGACTCCAGACGATCGTCTGGGAATCACAATGAAAACTTCCCTGACGAGAGTTCATGTCATCACAGACACCGACATCGCTCTCTGTTTTTCAGTCACGCCGTGAGCGTTTTGAAACGGTGCGTTTGCCTTTCCGGCGCCGGCGTCAGACCCGCCGCAGGTGGTAAATTGAGCTGAGAGGGTTTTCACGGCTGCGGCGGGGTTCAATCACAGCCCGAGCGCTGGAGCCGTCAGCACTCCATCACTTCCCTCCGAATCCACCGTCAGAGCGAGAGAATCCAGCCTGAGCTGAACACCTGAGAGGAGCTCTCGGAGCAGAGCAGCCAATCACAGCCCTGCTCAGAATCACACGCTCGCCAAAACATGGTGACCCAGAATGCAATGCAGTGACTGAACCAGAAGGGATTTTATTATCTCTTTCTTAACTTATCTATATATGCTGATCAATACGGTGGCTGAGAGAGTTCAAAGCGCTGCGAATAATAAAACACATGCAAATTAAAAAAAACGTGATCATCAGTTTGACAACACACGTGCTGCAAATCCTCACAACACATGCAAACACAAAAACACGCTGCAAATGCAAAAAGCGCTGCAAATACACAAAACACAACAGAAATGTTTCAAGGGGACCCCAAAAAGTGACGGACCCTACTAGGACGTGCGTCCAAAACCAGTTCCACTCACCCTTCACTCATTCACTGATCCCTATATAGTGTACGGCATTTGAGTGCACAATGTGTTCACAATCATTAAATACTATAAAAACTGCAAACAAAAATAAACAACTGTACATTATTTCATGTCTTTATTATTTTTAATAAAGTGTTTTTCAGTTGAAGCTCACGCTCACAGATGACGTGGTCGTCGAGCGCCTCAGGCGGCCGTTACCATGACGTCACATTAGTACAGATGATTAACCAATATTATTAAATGATCATCTCTTAAAGTTTAACGAGTTAACAACAATGCCACATATTAAAACACTTTTCTGTTAGTGAAACACATTAATGCCTACATAATATATTTAATATTTTTTAGTTTATGCTGTTGTCTAGTAGGGTCCGTCACTTTTTGGGGTCCCTTGAAACATTTCCGTTGTGGTTTGTGTATTTGCAGCACGTTTTGTAAATGCAGTGTGTTTTTGAGTTTGCATGTGTTGTGAGGATTTGCAGCACATGTTGTCAAACTGATGATCACGTTTGTTTTTTATTTGCATGTGTTTTATTATTCGCAGCGCTTTGAGCTCTCTTGGCCACCGTAGATAAACATTGAGTCATTTTTACACAAAATTAGATTCAAATCCAGAGCTGATAACACAAGTCTTAATATCTTCAGTCATTTTTCTCCTCCAAATCTGAACTGGAAAACTCGACACTAAACTAGAATTATCTCGGCTCGTGTTGCTCCAGCGGGGAGATCTGGAGCCGGCAGACGGAGGATGATGGAGGAGTTGTCGGGGTCAAAGCTCGAGCTCTGGCTGTTTGTCAGGGTTTATGTGAGAGGAAGGTGAGGGAGGAAGATCAGTATGCAGGGCGGCGCGGCGCGATCACAGCGCGTCACGAGAAACAGACGCTGCGCTGGAGAGTAAATGCCAACGGACGCGTGACACTGAATACTGATCCACACCAGAGGAGAAGAGATGATGTGCTGGACGTGGAACTGGACCACACCACTGCACTACGTGTGTGTGAGTGTGTGTGTGTGTGTGTGAGTGTGTGAGTGTGTGTGTGTGTGTGTGTGAGTGAGTGTGAGTGTGTGAGTGTGTGTGTGTGTGTGTGTGTGTGTGTGTGGGTATGAGTGTGAGAGTGTGTGTGTGTGTGTGTGTGTGTGTGTGTGTGAGTGAGTGTGAGTGTGTGAGTGTGTGTGTGAGTGTGTGTGTGTGTGTGTGTGAGTGTGTGTGTGTGTGTGTGTGTGTGTGTGTGGGTATGAGTGTGAGAGTGTGTGTGTGTGTGTGTGTGTGTGTGTGTGAGTGTGTGAGTGTGTGTGTGTGTGTGTGTGTGTGAGTGTGTGAGTGTGTGAGTGTGTGTGTATTCCCTACATTACAGGGACCAAATGTCCCCACAGGTATAGTAATACTAGTAAATGTTGACATTGTGGGACATTTTGTTGGTCCCCATGAGGAAACAAGCTTATAAATCATACAGAATTATCTTTTTTGAAAATGTAAAATAGCAGAACATTTTCGGTGATCATCTAGTTCATCTGACATTTGATGAATATGACGCAGAACAACATCTTACTGTGCGATGAATTTCCTATTTTGTTCGATTTTGCCAATGAAAATGTAAAGATAAAGCTGAAGTGTGCAACACACAAGTGTTTCATTTCTGAATCTGCGTTTTGAACGAACTGAGTGAAATCAATGATTCAGTGAATCATTCAGATAAGACTCGCTGGTTTTGAAGCGGCGCTCCACAGACTGATGAAAGAACAGCGAGAGGTTCCTGTCTGCTCTGTAATCGCTCTCGGTTCTGATCCGCTCTGATGTCGTCCAGCCATCGTTCTGCAGCGCCGCTTCAAGAGCCCGAAGAGAACCAAAACTCCTGAACCAATCCAGCGGTTCGAATGAATCGAATGAATGAACGAACGACTTATTCATCAAGACATTTACCGCCATCTACTGGCAGTTTCTTAATTAGAGCCTAATTTTATTTTTAAAAAATAAAATCATATTTCCATTTAAAAAAAAAAAAAAGTAAGATATAGCTCCCAAAAAAATTAAAATCCAGTTATTTTACTTAGTTCATGTGTAAAGATTTCTATGTAGAATCAAATTAAAGCTACTTTTTGTCATGCCTTTACAATAATGACTTCAAATGATCTTTTGACAGTAATTTCTCAGCCAAAATTGATGTACGAGTGAATTGTGATTAATTAGATTAATTAATCGCCACATCACGCAATTAATTAGATTAAAAAAAATTAATTGCTTGGCAGCCCTGATGTATACACTGATGTGCGTATAAAATTTTAAATAGATATTTTTTTTATTGTTTCCCATGGAAACTGATTTAAATCACACTTTTAAGTGCCCTCAGAAGGCAGCGGTCTATGCATACACACACACACACACACACACTCTGACACACACACACACACGCACACACACACACACACTCTGACACACACACACACACACACACACACACACACACTCTGACACACTCACACACACACACACACACACTCTGACACACACACACACATACATACACACACTCTGACACACACTTAGAAAGTGAATGTGGAATCATCATGGCATGACAGAAACGTACAATAAACACACACATTTACAACAAAACATTACTGTGTTCTTTCTTTAATCATCCATCCTGAATGAAGAAAGAAACACTCCAGACTGAGAAGATCTCGACACGTGTCCATCCACGAGATCATCCAAACAGAAGGTTTGATCCAAAGTGCTTCAAAAGTTCCTCGTGTCTTGATTAAACTAGTTCAAGTCCTTAAACACTTTCCTGATGCTTTCAAAATAAAAGCACACCATGATAATGGCAGTAAAACGGCTTCTGCCATGAAAATGATCAGAAATGCTGCCGGAACGAGTTCAAGCGGAATCATTTTTTTCCCACTGAAGTCGGAAACACTCTTCAG
>CM076082.1:41752500-41800000 GCA_038088235.1 Zacco platypus
CCTCGTCTGGATCATGAAGATCTTTGAAGCTGCACTGAAACTGACATTTGGACGTGGAGTGGATTAATCCTTAAAGATGTGTTTAGATATTTGTACTGCATTGACTTTCATTTCATGAAATGTTTCTCAGAACTAACAGAAAGAAAGTCATAGAGATTTGGAACGACAAGAGGGACAGTAAATGATGACAGAATGATGATCTTTGGGTATAGTGTACGAGTTTCATAACGTTTCTCTTCAGCATCAGATTCTGCTTCATGATTAAACCGTGATCATTGAGCGCATGACGAGTCCAACTTTCCACACTTCATTTTTTCATTTAATATGTAATGTGAAGTCATTATTTGCATGATTTATTCCACAAAAGGCATAGAATAGCGTTTAGTAGGTGAATTGGGACGCTCCTTAAGTGTGTCTGAACCGTCTGCAGAGACTTCCTGAGCGCTGTAATGTGAACTGGATTTACTACAGTACACAAACAAATAAGTAGGTCTGATCCCAACAGACACGTAACTGAAGAACTAAATATATTCGTACCTTCAAATACAAGCAACATAAACTCATTCATGTCCAAAATTAAAAACTGACTTTAAATCAAATAATAAATAATCTATAAATACTTTTAACAACAACGAGAGACACTGGATCATGAAATATTCATGTGCAGAAAGCTTCAGTTCTCTCAGACGGGTGTCTGTGTGCAGATTTATCAGCGTTTCTTCAGGATTTGATCTCACTGGAGGCGTTTTGAGCAGAGGACGATGGGCGTAACGCTCTCGCTGAAATCACCAACAATCTCAAGCTAATGAGATTCTCAGCTCTTCGATTAACCTTCAGCCTCGGTCAGACTCAGAACTTCACACAAACTCTCGTCTCCACAAAAGCACAAAGCGTCCTCCGTCGCTCTCAATTAGCCGGCTGGCTCCTCAGCGCTTCACTAATGTGAGGCAGCGCGGCCGACGGTCACGTCAGAGATGAGCGCTTCCTGAGGTTTAGCGAGACCCTCCGGTGTGTTCTGACAAACGTCAAAGCGCGTTAGCGGCGGACGGCATGAAACACGTCATTCACGCCGACTCTCGCACTGGTCCTTCGTAACGAGCCACTGGAGGCTGGATTTTTACCGCGGTTTAGGGCTGTTGTTGGACATGATGCAAGACAAAAACACTGTAATGCACATCCTCCAGCGGCTTATTAGTTCTCGTACCAGCACTCATAACCAACAAACCTCCATTAAACACGAAACTTCAGCGCGCAACTCGTCCTGCGGCGTTTGCGATGACGAAAGTCTTCAGTGCGACTGTAAATAGCCTTAAAAAATAACATTCACAGCCAAACGCAAACACTTCCAAACTTCAGTCATGTTTAGATCATTATAAGTGTATGAAAGAGTTTCATATCAAAACAAAAACATCAGCCAGCGAACGGGAAACGTTCCAGTAACGTTAATAGAACGTTCGTTCAGGGTTATCTGCTCTTTAATAATGCTCTCAAAACATTAGCACATTTATGCATTATATTTTATATAGTTACACTCAAAAAATTTATGTAATTTAATTACATAGCAATTTTCCATCCATTTGGATGACATAGTTTTAACATAAACAAACTAATAAACTTAATGTGATTCATATTTGTCAGTCATATGTAAATGAAATAGGTAAGATTTATGTAATAGTTCACAGGTTAATGAACACTGTTTAGTGGTCATGTGTGTGCGCACTACTGAGTTAAAGTACCATTGAAGCAGTGTCAGAGTTAATGAGATCATGAAGTGATGATTGAGCATTAATGATGAACACCTGCTGTTAACAAGCAGAATCACTGAAGGACAGAGAAACACAAGAACTACAACTGATGAAATCAACTGAAGATAAAAGACATTTAATCTCTCACTATTCATATACTCAACTATTACATAATTCTTACCAATTTCATTTACATATGACTGACAAATATGAATCACATTAAGTTTATTAGTTTGTTTATGTTAAAACTATGTCATCCAAATGGATGGAAAATTGCTATGTAATTAAATTACATAAAACTTATATTTAGACTGAAATATTTTTGTGAGTGTAAACATTATTTGTTCATGAAGTGTTTTTTTTCTCAGAAATATTAATGTTTTTTAACGTTTCGAGAACATTCAAAAGTGACGTTCCCATAATGTTTGAGGACAAAACCATGGGATGTTCCTTTAGTGCAACAAGAAATAAAGTTTCTGAAATGTTCAGAACGTTTTAATGGGAACATTCTCAGAACATGTTGTTATTGGCGGAGCATCACTGATCCTGAACCAGCGTTTAAGCCTCGTCATTACACAGCAGTGCTGTGTGTATTTCTGGACACTGACTGTAAAACACAGGCTCTTAGTGAAATTTATGGGCACTTATAAAGATTAGTGATGCACAAGAGCGTTCGGACCACGTGGGACGAGTCCCCAATCACACGGCTTCACAGGAGGACGCTCGGGAAAAAAGAGTAATTATTCATTCACAGCATGATTAACTGTTGGGCTGAAGAGCTCTTGAGATGAGTTATGAAAATGACACGCGCAGCACGCCGTCTTTGACTGACGCCGCGACTTTAACCCTCGCTGATCATCAAGCCATTTTGCTGCTCAAGTAAATGTATCTTGACATTTTGCAGGGCAATTATCAGTCGAGTTAGATTCCGATCTCTGCGTCTGATCATGAAGTCATCGGTGTTCAGTGATGCTGTGATTGACAGCTGTCCGTCATCATGTGCTGCTGCAGCTTTCAAAGTCTCTGGATCAAACAGAAGTTCAGAGATGTGATTCAAACACTCAAAGACTGACCGAGCTCAAAGAGCAGCTGGAAATGTGTTTCTGTCAGTGGACATGAGACTCTATTCTGACCATTAAATAGCCTAACATTGATCGATCAATACTTAAAAATCACCACAGCCTTAATAGAATTAAAAATTTGCTTGCGTTACTCTCATTTGTAAGATTCCTTCAACACATTAGTTCAGAAACACAGACTGAAGCAATCATTCAGGAATGAAACAAATGACTCGTAGCCATTGAATCAAAAGTCGATTCGTTCAAAAACACTGAATCGGTTGAAAGAATCATTCAGGAAAGAAACAAGCAACTCGTGAGTCATTGAATCATTCATAGATTCATTCAAAAACACTGATTCATTTAACAGATTCATTTAGTAACACTGAATCATTCCAGAACGAAACAAGGAACTTGTGAGTCGTTTGTTGAATGACACTGATTCATTCAACAGATTAATTCAGAAACACTGAATCATTCAGGAACGAAACAAGTGACTTCATACGTTATTGAATCATACATCGATTCATTCAAAAACACTGATTCATTCAACAGATTCATTCAAAAACACTGAATCATTCAGAAATGAAACAAATGACTCGTAGCCATTGAATCAAAAGTCGATTCGTTCAAAAACACTGAATCGGTTGAAAGAATCATTCAGGAAAGAAACAAGCAACTTGTGAGTCATTGAATCATTCATCGATTCATTCAAAAACACTGATTCATTCAACAGAATAGTTCAGAAACGACGAATCATGCAGGAATGAAACAAGCAACTTGTGGGTAATTGAATCATAAATCGATTCGTGCTTCTATTTCCGTTGGTGGAGCAAAAGCAAAGTAAATGTCAATACTTTGTCTGAAAAGTTAGTCAATATTGACTTGTTATTAAACTGCTGTTTTAAAACTGCTTCTTTGTTACTCGATCAACATCATTGTATGACCTACATTTGTAATCTACACCACGTTCAAAAACACTCCACATAAATCTGCTTTACAAAGAGCTGAATTTACAACTCATTCTCAGAGCCGTGAAACAAAACAAGGGAAATGAAATGCAAATATTCTGTTATTTTCTATCAAAAAAAGGCTGCAAACATTTTTCAAACATTTCTCAATCTATTACAGACAAACAAAACAATCTTCTATGAAAAACGATTGTAGACTGTAGAAGAACGAGTGGATGTTGCTGTAATTCAGTGTGGAAGCAGAGCGGAGAATACTGATCCACCGTTGGCACGATCTCTTCAGTGTTTGTGTGCGTCACGTTTCCAGAGCCGTACGTCTGTGTTCTCACTGCGACACGCAGTGGGCGGCGAACATGAACGCTGTGTGTTCGTTTACACACAAACTCCATCTGAACCCAACACACGCCAACGAAACTCACAGCTCTGCTTGTTTTAATTAGGACTGAACTAATGAGCGGTTAGTGGTTCCACACAGACTCGTCCGGTCTGAGAGAGGAAGACCTGAACACGGATCGGTCCGAAGCAACAGTGTGGAACTGGATACAAAGAGTGCAAGAGATTGAGATGAATAAAGCTGAAGGACCTGCAGCAGAACTGAGCTGATGAGAGTGAAGTGAAGATTGATTCCTCTCCCTAGTGTGGTTCCACACCTTCAGAACACAAATGAAGATATTTTTGATGAGGTTTATGACTTTCAAGCTCCAGAAAGGAAGTAAAGACATGGTTAAAACAGTCACGTGATGCAGTGGATCAAGAGACCGCGATACTTTCTGTGTTCAAAAACAACTAAAATCACTTGATTCAACAATCTCTTCTGTGTCGTTCTCATTGGTTGTTCACGTCCAGCTCTTCCAGGTTCTCCGTCAACATCACACGCGTGCGTCCGATCACGTGATCGGCCTCGGCCAATCCCGAGCCGGCGTTCTGACGTAAACTGAAGCTTCACTGTGCGTCACCTGCGTCAGATAACGACAGGGAAGAGACGAGTTTGTTTCTGCGCACAGAAAGTATCGCGGTCTCTCGATCCACTGACAGAAATTCATTTGTGTGAAAGGAGGGAAGCACACGACGCTCATTCAGATGCGTACGGCAGACTCTCTTCAGCACCTGCGCGTCTCCCGAGTGCTGACAGACACAGAAACACATCTGCTTCCAATTGAGATGTTTTGAGAAAATTAACAATCAGTGTTTAAAACATAATTGTGAATTTACATGAAAACAGCAGGTGCGACACTCTCAGCTCTGTGCGGCATCTGTCCATCTGTGACCTGACCTAAAGTCATTCCACTTAAACTCATCCTATGAAATCTACAATCGCACGGGGGATTTTCTATATGCGAACAACAACATACTTTCAGATTAGAGATCACGGCAAAACAAACAAACACACGCTGCGGATGAGAAGCAGAAAGATTTTTTCAGGAAGCATTGATGATTCTGCTTATTCAACAGACTGATGGATCAGAACCACGTGTGTCCGTTAACTGAACCCTAATGACAGCCAGGATAATAAAGAGAATTGATTATTGAACGCATCATCTTCAGACAAATGAACCTTTGTCAAATTCAGATGAGATTCTAATGCAGATCAACTGGTGCGTTCAGAATAAAAAAAGTCGAAAATAATAGTATTTTATAGAGATTACACACACAAACCATTTCTATAGATCAGCATGAATATATAGAATTCTACATGAGATTTTTAAATGAATATTCATTCATGATGGTGAAACATCCAGTCAAAAACAAACAGCTTATGTGTGCCAGCTAATCAACACAATTAATTAATTTTACCAAAGCAGAATCTAATCTCTCATATTTCTAAACAAATCTGGAACTTCCCAGAGCTGTGTTTTATGAACGTACTGCTAACGTTCCCATAAAGTCATGAAAACATTCTCTGAACTGTTAAAATGAGTCTTTTTTAAAAAAAAAAAAAAAATTCAAATGAGTTTTTTCGTGGTTATGTGAACCTTAAAGGAACATTCCAGTCTTCAAACATTATGGGAACGTTAGTTTTGGATGTTCTCTGAACGTTCTGACACGAGAGGTTACATTTGAAAAAAAACGTTTCAGAAAAAAACACCATGAATAAATATGATTTTTGTTCTAATGTTTAGAGAACATTATTTAAGGCCGACATAACATTGAACGAACGTTCTATCAACGTCACTGGAAGAACGTTTGTTCATAACCTCGAGGGAACGTTACACCCGAAGATGAAGCTGTTAAAATGTTGAATGGATAAATGTAAATGTGTTTGATTTTGTGCGTGAATGGAGGAAAACAGCGCGAGCTCGTGCAGCTGTACAGGACCGCGGTGAAACACTGCCCCTCTGCTGGCGTCATCAGTAAATACAGTCAGAGACTCGAGCACAAGAGCTTCAGACAGCAGGTGCGGTGGCGCAGCGGTCCAGAACATTCCCTGTCCCCGTGTTTTACACCTCATGCAGCCTCTGTTTGTTTTCTGAATGAAAACACAATATACAATCATCACAATCCAACACTTAACCCGCGCGCGCGCTGCAGTGACGCACTGATCAGACGCGCGTCACGGATCAATAACCGCATCAGTAGCACCTGCTGACACTCACAGGCATCCCATGATGATGATGATGATGATGATGATGAAGGGCAGTTACCGTTAAATCCAGTATTCATAAACTCATCAGCCGTCGTGAAAAACGAGCTGCTGCTTTTTAAACTTTATTAAACACCGAAGACAGAAATGCAACAAGATGCTCAGAATGTGTGTGTTCGAGCAGCAGACACACACTGAACCCGTTCAAACAGCAGCGCATTCGCGTCTCCAGCGCGAATCACACTTACTGACGCTGAAAGAGCGCAGAGCAGCTGTGGAGCAGGAACCAGAACCAGAACCTCTGCGCTCCACATGCACAGAACCAGAGGAAACGAAGTCTGGAAGCAGCAGTAAATGAGCACTCACCGTGTGTTCTGGAGGCGCCGGTGAGGAGGACATGCAGCCCGATGAGGAGTGCGTAAAGTCTGTTCGGGTGAGTATCTCCAGTGACGCAGCCCATGATCATCAGCATCGCCGCAAAATCCGCGATTAATCAAGCAATCAATCAATTCAGGATCATCCGCTCCCGTCAATGGGAAAGATCGCCGGAACACAGCGCGCGCGTTACCGAATTAAACAGCGCGATTCTCCATCCTCGATCCCGGTCGTGACGCGCAGCGCAGCGGCTGTTCCTCTGACTGACTGACGCGCCGCTCGCTCACTGTGCGCGATGAGTTTGGCGATGTGAATTCATTGATCTGAAGAGGGCGGGATGAAAACCCGGCGGAGAGCTCCGTCTCTGGAAGCGGACTCCCGGAGGCTGGACCGCGAATGAGGAGCAGAGCGCGCGCCTGCCATCTGCGCGCACAATGGAGACTCACACCGAGCGCGCGCGCGCGTGTGTGTGTGTGTGTGTGTGTGTGTGTGTGTACGGGAAACAATGGGAGCACTGCGCTTTTACTTCCACATCTCACTTCATCTGAACATGTTTTACTGGAGACGATCAGACAAAAACAACACAGTGCCTGATGTCAGTCTCAGATAGAGAGGCTTCGGGTCCTGGAATGTTACTTTTTGGTTCAGAAAAACACAATTTAAATGTAACATTTAAAGAATCAATCAATCAATCAATCAATCAATCAATCAATCAATCAATCAATCAGTCAGTCAGTCTGTCTGTCTGTCTGTCTGTCTGTCTGTCTGTCTGTCTGTCTGTCTGTCTGTCTGTCTGTCTGTCTGTCTGTCTGTCTGTCTGTCTGTTTAACTGTTCTTAATTACATGTGATTGAATGTGTTATTTAAAGGGGTTATGAATTGAGAAATCAACTTTTCCTTGAGGTTTTGATATATGAGATTATATATATATAAATACTATAATAATATCCTGTAAGCTTCAGAACTGAAAACTTCCTTGTTAGTCCAATAAAAGCTTTCATTGACTCCAGGTCCAGTGAACGACCTATAGATGCTGAAACTCCGCCTCCACAGAAGAAATCAACGCCCACTTCATCATCACATCATTAGCTCCGCCCACTGGTGTGTCAGTGAGATGAGGAGGAGAGAAGAGCGATTCAGGACTGAAATAACATCACCTTTCACAGGATCATAATGCTGGGAATATGATTATTTATTTTCAACAATATGAATGTCTGAGTTGAGCGTTATTGATTTGTCTTCATTGTTCATTTCACTGTGAATTATTTGTTAAATCAATCACATTACTCGACAGGAATGAAACAACATGTGAGTAACTGTTAATTCTAATGCCTGATCTGATATGATTCAAACCCGTGACTAAACGCTCAATTTCACTTCGTTTCTCTTAGTACGATGAAAATAATCTGCTGTTTAAACGGTGATTAAATTATATATAGAAATCGATCAAAGAACGCTCCCTTTACCATCACTGGAGCTGTCAATCAAACAGCACGAGTTTATCGGTGTCTGAGTTCTGGATAAACTCCCGTTTTATTCAACGAATCTCTGTCACATTATTATGTTCACACTTTATGCACTGATATCAGCCAATCACAGCAGTGCAGTCTCACAGCAGACACGCCCCTTCAAACACAGCGTTCAAATCAGGGAAAAGGCTTTTTTATTTCTAAATTATGACCATTTTTGATGTAGAAAGCAAACTAACATTATAAGTGCGCCCCGGGAAACATTCTAAAGCAATAAAACCACGCAGTTTAAAATAAAGTACGGAACAGAGAGTTCAGAGAGTGTTTTTTTACCCATTAACTACCGACAGAACGCACTAATATATATTTTACCAATTTGCATCCATGCGTCAGGCGTATACCGTGGTAACGGGTAAGTTTCCTCCGCTGTGACTGTGTGTTTACTGCTGACTCTGGTTCACAGCGCTGGTTTATTTATGGAGTTTCTCTCATGTATTGACTAGCGGGATCTCAGTGTCTCCCATGTGCACCCAATTATACGAGTGTGTTTCCAGAGATCCCCAGACACACACACACACACACACACACACACACACACACTACAGTAAACAAATGAACACATCCTAATGATTTCCATGTGTGTGTTTCCATGTTGTAGACGGACGCCTCACGTTTCACCTCGAGTGTGTCAGGATGTTAATGCATTGAGAATAAAGATGAATTATCATGATGTGAGTTTATTTCAAAGATTCGACGTGATGTTTATCTTATTTTTCCCTCCAATGATGAAGCACACCCTAATTTCCTCCTGTTGGGAATTCTGATTCATTTTCGTAAATCAGTTTGTTTCAATGAGCCAGTTAAAAAGCACAAACGTGTTCCCAGAATTCCCTTTGCAGAACCCGTTTTCCAGGACTCACAGGTTTATTGTTCCAGCAACATCATTTAAAACACTTTCCTATTATTAATGATAGTGTTAAAAACCATCTCCAGTCTTCAACCACCATTTTGTCATTGTTTCCTTAATTTAATCACAATAGTGCTGTTGATTTGTCTGTCACTGTTCTAGTTTCCAATTAGTCCAATTAATGGCGTGCAGAGACACGACGAAACAAACACACGTGAGGTTCGATCCGTCGCAGCACGACGCAGACGAACAGGAATAGTCATAGAGATTCGAGGTCTGGCGTCTTAATGAGCTGTTTATCACATCACGGATGAACTCGGTGAATCAGACCGGAAACACGCTTCAGAAACTGAATTACACTGTTTATGTGAACATATACAGGCATCAACGAACATCACAGCAGATGATGTCACTTCCTGCAGGATGATGTCATGTTTATAGTTTCAAACACTGACAAAAAAAATTACAGTCCAATCAGCTTATCTATATGAGTCATTTCAACTTAAATTACATTAAATATGACTTGGTTGAATCTTGTATAAAATACAAACTTGCTAAATTTATTTTGATGAGTTAATATGTTGTTATATATGGCAAGCCGTTTTGACTTTTATTCATTCTCAGGATATGAACTTTCACTAGTTAAAATGTTCATTCTTGATATCAGGAATTAGATTTCCACTAGTAACAACGTTCATTCTTGATATCAACAATTGTATTTTTACTAGTGAAATCTCTCCATAGGCTGCCATTCAAATTCAATTGTTGATATCAAGAATTCATTTCTTACTAGTTTAAATTCCAGTTTCACACATCAGGAATACAATTCTTACTAGTAAAAATGCAAATTTCTGATATCAAGAATTACATTGTTACTAGTGCAAATGTCTATTCTTGATATCAACAACGAATTTCTACTAGTAAAAATGTTAATTTATGATATCATGAATGTGATTGTTACTAGTAAGAAAGCCGTTTTAGATATCAGAAATTATATTGATATCAGGAATTCATTTCAGATATCAGAAATGAACATTTTTACTATAGTAGCAATTCAATTGTTGATATCAAGAATGAACGTTGTTACTAGTGAAAATATAATTCTCGATATCAAAAATTGCCATTGTTACTAGTGGAAATCTAATTCCTGACATCAAAAATTAACATTTTAACTAGTGAGAATGTAATAGTTGATATCACAAGTTCATATCCTGAAAATGAATAAAAGTCATATGTTATAACTTATTGGTCATATCATTTTTTTAAAGTACAGTCAGTTTTACAAAACACAAACGGAATTTGAGGACACGTGACAAAAACAAGCTTGCGCAGAAAACATGTCTGGTTTATACGTGACTGTGGAAATGCTTTTGTCTGGTTTCATCTTTATCTCTGTTAACATGTCAGAAAAGGACATTGTCGCGTGTTTAATTTCTTAATCAAACTGCTTGTTAAACACTGAATTCGATCCGATTGGCTGCGATTGAGTCACACAAAGACTCTCCTGATGATGAAGCACAATAAAACCATCATGTGATCTCCATGAAGTTCTTCTGTCAATGGATTTAATTATGCAACTAATAAGGTTGTGACTAATCTGATTAATTTCTCACAGGAACTCTCTCAACTAGATTAGTTATTTCTTAACGTAATTAGCATTGCCGCGCGCAGATTTCATTCAAATGAAAAGAAAGAAGCACATGCGGCTAATCCCAAAACGGCTATTAACTCGGGATTGAAGAACAAGAGCCGGTGAGGAACAAAACCGGAGCGTCCGGAGGGGGGGAGGGGGTGGATGGCGGGACGGGGGGTTGATTCTGCTGCCGTACGTTTGATTTACAAGCTGCTGTGAACACCTGTGTCTCGTGGCCACGAATAATTACCTCACTTGCCACCGTTTTCTCCTAATAATGGCCACAATTTACTACGCCTCTTCTGCACTCGGACAGCTGGTGCTTTGAGGAACGAGGGGCTCCTCCACAATCCCACAGTGCTCCACGTAACCATGACGACGCTCCAAACAGAGCAGCGGAAGCGTCATTCTGTGAGCGATGACCATCACGGACCAATATAAAGATCATGAATGCCTCGAAACAATAAGCAACGTTCAGATCAGATGTTACCCAGCACTGTATGTACATGTAGAAACTACAGGTCACACTTTATTTCACTGACTGTAATTAACTTTGCAAGTACATGTCAACTTAATCTACTGACCCGAACCCAACAGTCCACTAATACTCTGATGAGAGCTGCTGGACATGTTACTGTTGATACACAATTACAGTTACAGTTATTAATTACAGTTAATAACCAGGGTTGAGGAGTAACGAAATACAAGTAACTTAGTTACATATTTAAAATACAAAATTTGAGTCACTGTATTTCATTTTAAATGGGTGGTAATCAGATTACAGTTACATCTGAAAAGTGTTTTAGATTACCAAAGTGATTACTTTGAGTTTTAATGTCATTTAAACAGCGATTGGTGATTCTCTGACTCTGACCGTCTGAAAAAGAGTTAAGATTCATGTTTTCCACTGTTTTCATGTTTTGTGAGTCATTTTATAATTCACTCGTCACTGCTACTTTTTCTCACAATTAGTTTTTTTCCTTCACAATTCTGACTTCTTTTTCTCAGAATTGCGAGATTTAAACTCACAATTGCAAGTTATAAAGTCAGAATTGGGAGATTTAAACTTGCAATACTGACTTTTTTTCTTGCAATCGTGAATTTAGTGTGAGTTTATATCTCATAATTCTGACTTTTCTCAATATTGTGAGTTTATATCTCATAATTCTGACTTTTCTCAATATTGAGAGTTTATATCTCATAATTCTGACTTTTCTCAATATTGCGAGTT
Source organism: Zacco platypus (assembly GCA_038088235.1). Lineage (NCBI taxonomy): Eukaryota > Metazoa > Chordata > Actinopteri > Cypriniformes > Xenocyprididae > Zacco > Zacco platypus. The sequence goes on from CM076082.1 coordinate 41,764,470, forward strand.
TATATCTCATAATTCTGACTTTATAACTCACAATTGCAACTTTATATCACACAATTCTGAGGGAAAAAGTCAGAATTGTGAGATAAAAACTCTCAATGACCTTTTTTGTGTTTGTTTCACACTTATTAGTATTCCAAAGTATTCTAAAGTATTTAGATTAAGTTACTAAACTTGAGTAATGTAACGAAATACGTTACAAATGACTTTTTAAAGCATGTATTTTGTAATCTGTAGTGAAATACATTTTAAAAGTAACCTACCCAGCTCTGATAATAACGTAATCTATTACATTACACATTTTAGGTAATGTAATCTGACTACTTTTAGATTACTTTTGACTTGTTTATAACATTGATTTGAACCAGTATAATCTTGAAAAATTATCGATAATCTTTAAAATTATTCAGTTTTTTGCTGTCAACATCATAAAGCATTAAACTTAATATAAATAAATATATATATATATATATATATATAAATATATAAACTCAGCAAAAAAGAACATACTGACCACACTATTGATGTGCTGTTGTCCACTAATGGAGGAAACACATTTACTCTTGTGAGCGCGTGTAAAGTTACTCACAGAGGTGAATATAGTTAAACAGTGTCTCTGTCAGCTGCTAATGGCTTTTAATCTCTCATCTCTCTAACATGCGTTTAGTGCTGCAGACTGTCATGAATACCCATCGGTGTGGGCCGTCGCTCATAACACTGACCGGTCTGTCAGACTGAGCGGCATCATGGGATTGACCGTACGCCTCAATCCTGTCGCAGGATTTGAGCGACCTTCAACCCCAAACTGCCTGATGGGAAATCTACAGCACTGGTTTGCTGTTGAGGTCTTGGGCATTAAAACATGTCCGTTAATGTTTTTTATCATTCTTATCATACACACCACAACAGAAAGATACTCCACCATATTCTATAGAATATCCAGTAGCTTTATGATATATTACACCACCAGCAGGGCTTGACAACCACCGGTGTTTCAGTGCTGGCAGTCAACGCAGTCACTCCTAACCACTTTGGTGCTTGAATATTTTATATAATATACATAATATAATGCACATTTTTCAATTGTAGTCTTTTAAAAGGGCATCTGAAATAAAAAACTAAGTGAAATCAAGTGTTGTCCAAAAATGTTGACGATTTTCTGATGCATATTGTAACGGGTCATGCTGTGGTGTTTGGCTTTGGCTCTCGTTTGTTTATTTTGATTTTGTTATTAGTTTAAATATTGTTCTGTTGTCATGTGTCTGACAAAAATTGTCTGTAAATATAATATAATATATATATATATAAATATACTCCATATATAATATTTATATATATACTGTATGTGTATATATATATATATATATATATATATATATATATTTTTTTTTTTTACCTATGTTAATAATTTTTTGTCCTCCATTGTCCTCCATGGAAGCGTTTCAGATATTTCATTATTCCGGACGAACCCCCACATTTATCACAACCAGCACAAGTCGAGACTAATGTGGGGGCTCGTCCGGAATAATGAAATATCTGAAACGCTTCCGATTCTTATTTCTCTACAGAATAGACACGATTCCAGCTGTGCTTTCTCGCTCTCACCTCTTGAGTTGACACACAAATCTGCTTCATTTCATTCGCTCTAGATGAACATTGTTGATGTTAGAAGGCTTGAATTTCGGCATGGGATTGCATGTATTGCGCATCATTTTACTCATTCCTGCAGATTTTATTCTTACACCAAACTGAGTTATTTTTCGCTGCTTATTGCACTTAAACAGCCAAATACACACAGATAATATCAAAATACTGTCTTGACAAGTAATTATGTAAACAGTCAGTTTTAAGTGAATGTAAAGAAAACGCATGTGTAACAGTATAATGGATCTGTGCGTCAGGTCTATTTTGAAATGTAAAGCTCACTGAAATGTTACTTATTTCAGTAAGGGCATTTGATACAGTTTCAAAGAAGGTGAAGAGAGACTGTTGGAAGAAATGAGGGTTTAAATCTGCGTGAATGTAAAGTCGTTAGTAATTATAATAGAGACAAAAGAAAAGAAAAGAAGGTGTTCAGGGGAGACTGAAACTGAATAGGGCAGTTTGCATCACAAAAGAGTAAACTGCACAGTGTCTGCTTTCAAATGAGACTATACTAATGCTTTTAGTGCAAAGGGTTCATGAACTACATCTGTTTTAGTTTCGGTATAACCAATCAAAGGTGGGGGTTAAAGTGACAGCAGCCTAATGAACCTGCTGTCAAATTAAGAGATAAAATTAGGCATATAGGCATATATAGTATATATATATATATATATAGCATATATATATATATATATATATATATATATATATATAAATATATATGGTACTTTGTGTCCAGTGAAAATGCTGAGTGGTGAGAAAACCACCAGCCACTGTGGCTGGAGAGCAGAAAATAAATGTCAAGCCCAGGTTACCAGTACTGTAACTACTTCTGACTGTGTTCTACATTTGCCCCAGCAGGAATATGTTACAGATATGTCTGTTCAGCATTACAAACAGCTTCTAGGATCAGATTGAATCTCACACAGTGATTACATGGTAATTCACGACAGGCGCTGCATCTCTCTACTCTGGTCAGATTTGACATGGACAGGAATATAAAGACCTCATACTGAGATCCTTCAGCTCCAAACCTTCAATCAAGCGTCATCGGCGGGCCATCAGGAGTTTCTCCATTATTTATCAGGCGGCAGAAGATGTGTGTTTGTGAAGTAAATGGTGCTTCTCACACACTCAAATCGAACAAGCCCCATCGCTCAGACTATCTGAGAGCTCGTGCTCAGATCGCAGGCGTTTTCTGGCCTGACTATCAATCTCAAACAAGCAGCTTAAAGTTCAGCCAAAACATGAACATTGTGCCTCCTGACGCTCCGTATGTTTATTTTCCCCTTGAAACGCAAACTAAAAAATCACACAGCGACTAAACATGAGGAGGAAATGGCAAAAGTTTAACAGAAACAGCTGCGAAACCTTCAAAAACAGAAAAGAACGACTTCCTTCTGTCACAATATCCTTATTTGGATCTGATTTAATATCATCTGTTTAGCGAAGTCAGTGATCATGATTGTCATCATTTTGATGAAGAGTAAATCAATCTCTGATCATTTCTAAGTAAATCTAAAAGCGGTGTCATCATTTACTCACTTATGTGACAATCCTTATGATTTATTTCCATTTGAAACACAGATATATGGAAGAATCGTCATGCAGCAGGGAAATGATCATTAGTGGTTAAACTATTAGACATTTAAGCCTGTAAAGCTTGACAATTGAAGACAAATGATGATCCAAGATCAAAAAATCACATTTGACATGATGCACAACAGATTCATCTGCTGATTTATGTTCTGAATTTCCAGCTGATCTGCTCATATAAATATTCTTTACATGCACTTATTTCCTTTTCCTTGTAAACAAGTTCAGGTCTGTGGGTCCAATTTTTAGTGCCCTTGATCTTATCTCTCAAACGAGCTACAAAACAGCCCACAAACATCCGTGTCGTCTGCAGAACAACAGGAGCACTGAAATAAAGAGGCGTTTCTGATGAAGTGGCGTATCTGAGGTCACGTCGTCTGAGGTTCGTTTGAGGTGCGTCAGATAACGATGAAGAACACGTCTGAAGGATCTGATTGTAGCTCAAAAGGCTCCTGAAAGCAAGAAACACTGCAGAAACACACCTAACGAGACAAAAATGGGCTTCAGAAAACACACTCGCTCATTCCAGTAACACAACGTTCTCATTAGACGCCTGAAACGGGCGGCGGCGGAAAAACTGAGAGCAAACGTGAGCTGATGGAGGCCAACCGTGGGAGGATAATTGTGTTTTTAGAGGCTTCTCGACCGCCGATTCGGATGAAATGACGTGTGGAGGTAACTCCCTTTTCCCAGCAGCCCATTTCATCTCTGTCATCCGGAGAACTGCAGCCTGTGGCACTGAAAAACAGAGAGAAGGAGAACGAGTCTACAGGTACATGAAAGGATAATACCTCAAGGCCTGAAGGGAGGAAAAAAGAGCATTTTGCTATTTCAAAAGGAAGAAATGGCTCATTGGAAGTAGTGTTAAACATTATTATATGTAATTTGGCTTCTTTTTTATGTCATGCTGCATGTTGGAACCACCATTTGGCCATTCTCTCAAGATAAAAGCGCCTGTGGAGCTTTTGAAGGGGAACGAGAGAGTGGGGAGAGGAAAAATAAGCATAATACATGTTTTATTAAAAGCTAACCAGACGTGCTCCTCGCAGATTTTATTTAAAGAGCAAATTGAAAATCTGCAAATCTCAGCACACGGTCTTTGTTCAGTTTGGCCTGTCATGCTGAGCCTTGATGAAATAATTGTTTTACGCAACATCTTTCAAAAACATACGCTACTTTTTGTAATTCATTCATTAGCATTTTCACATGACCTGCTCTTGTACTTCTTGAGGCTTTTATGTCATGAAAGGGAAGTTGAGATCATCTTTTCTTCTCTATTGTGTCGTAAAGAGAAACGCTTCTGGAACAAGAACAAATGTAGGCGGGGCTTGATTGTGTCTGTGGGGAGTTGATTGGATGATGGTGGTTTGTTATTGGTGGATCTCGTGTGAGTGACAGGTTGCCCCGCCCTCGTCATCAGAGAAGAGAAGATAAATGAGATTTATTTTCAGTTCAATACAAATTGTAATGAAAACAATTGCATTAATGTGGAAAAATGTGAAGTACAAACATTGCCCTGGTGCTGGAGACGTCTGGAGCCACATGTGTGTTTGGATTGAGTCTGGCTCATGTTCCTGTAATAAGAAGCAGTTCTGCTAATAACAACTTCCTGTGCCGTGATTAAGCAAAACACACACACACACACACACACACACACTCACACACACGCACACACACACACACACACACACTCACACACACACACACACACGCGCACACACACACGCACGCACGCACACACACACACGCACACACACACACTCACACAGACACACACACACACGTGTTTTCATGGTTTATGGGGTCATTCCATAGGCATAATGGTTTTTATACTGTACAAACTGTACATTCTGTCCCCCTACACTACCCCTACCCCTAAACCTACCCATCACACAAAATGTTCTGCTATTTTAAATTTTCAAAAAAGATAATTCTGTATGATTTATAAGCTTGTTTCCTCATGGAGACCAACAAAATGTCCCCACAATGTCAACATTTACTAGTATTACTATACCTGTGGGGACATTTGGTCCCTGTAACGTAGGGAATACCCACACACACACATACACACACTCTCTCTCTCTCTCACACACACACACACTCACACACACACATTGAGATGACAGGAACCAGATGAATATGAATGTGTTTCATTTTCTTCCCCAAACAATATTAGTGTGTGTTTGTTCATCAGTCCAGCAAATAGGGAACGTTCTGGCAAGGTTAACGAACAAAGTAACGAACAAACGTTATTCCAGTAACATTAATAAAAGTTATCTGGTCTTTAATAATATTCTCAAAACATTAGCACAAAAACTTTATAACTCATTCATGGACCGTTTTTTCTTAAGTGTTTTAATTGGATGTCCATTTCATAGTGGCTCTCTATATAGTGACCAATCAGAAGACAGGAACTGTGTAACTAACCGTCTTCATATCAGCAGACACACTGTGTGTTCAGTGTTAATGTGTGAGTGTGTTTATTAGATGTGACACTCGAACAAACAACACAAAGCGCTGAGGAGAATTTGAGCTGGAGATGAAAGAGACGGAGCTGCAGATCAAAGACTCGTCTGACGAGAGCGACTCGCTGTTTGTGCTGCGATTCAAAGTGTGGAGCTGATTACAGAAAAACACCACGACACCACTCAGGTTTACATGTGTACACACACACACACTTTGCATAATACAATATCATGCAAAAATAGTGCCTGACTTTAAGAAGGGTTTCAATGACCCGCTGGACAGGAATCACCAGTCAGTCTGCGGTCAGTGGCAGCTTTAAGGGCCCAAGGTGACGGGATCCCGTGTTTGAGCGATTAAATACGCTTAAGCCATTCCTCCACAGACCGAATCTGTGCGCTGTGAGAGAGAGGCGGCGCCGGTCCGGAGGCCAGTGTGCCGTGATAAAGGCCGGGACACTTTCATTATTGCTTTGACCCGAAGGGTCAGACAGCACTAGCCGCAGGAGAACCAGCCATTAGCCACCTCTCCATCACGCTGGACGTGATTTATTCACACAGAGCTCAAAATGAGCCTTCCACACCCAATCAATGGAGCTGGAACCAGCGGCGCCTCTGTCTGCTGGACGGCCAATCACAGACCGACGGCTAAAGAGCAAAACACAGAGAACCTGACCGAGGAAACACAACATCAGACATCAATAATCATCAGAATTCATTAGTAAAATCTGTTAATGAATAAACCTAACCCTAACCAAATCCATACCATGGTGAATATATGATATATGAAGTGCCTGATGGAGCTCTTTAAGCTTCCATATATCCACGTAGGAGGGGACATTGTTTTCTTGCACAACATTCCCTAAAAGTTCTCTAACGGTGGCGAAAATCCCAAACATTTACAGAACATTAGAGACATTCCCAAAACATCATATTTTGGTTCTGAAAGTGCTGCAGTTCAAGGTTCCTTATATGACATTAGGGGGACGTTCCATATTGGTTATTTTATAGTTACATATCAACGTAACAAAGAGGACATTTGGGATGTTAACAGAACGTTCACACATTGTCCTCTGTTGGTCATATAATAATGTTGCCGATATGACTTTAGGGGGACAGGAACATCGTTAAGTCAAGTCACCTTTACTTATATAGCACTTTTTACAATCCATATTGTGTCAAATAGCACAGCAGCTCCCAAAGAAAATGGTGTCATTGTTCATCTTATTCTATATATTATTGATTCATTCCGTCGTAAAAATCATGTGTCTGCTTCCCGAACAATGCTAGGAAGATTGTTCCAGAGTTTAGGTGCCGAATAGGAAAAGGATCTACCGCCTGCGGTTAATTTTCATATTCCAGCTATTAACAACTGGCCAGAATTCTGAGATCGTAACAGACGCGAAGGACTATAATGCATTAAGAGCTCACTCAGGTACTGGGGAGCTAAGCCATTTAGTGCTTTGTAAGTAATTAGCAAGATTTTAAAATCTATACGATGTTTAATAGGGAGCCAGTGCAGTGTTGACAGAACCGGGCTAATATGTTCATACTTCCTGGTTCTAGTAAGGACTCTAGCAGCTGCGTTTTGGACCAGCTGTAGTTTGTTTATCAAGCGAGCAGGGCAACCACCCAGTAGAGCATTACAGTAATCTAGTCTCGAGGTCATAAACGCATGAACTAGCTGTTCCGCATTTGTCATTGAGAGCATATGACGAAGTTTAGATATATTTTTAAGATGGAAGAATGCGGTTTTACATATGCTAGAAATGTGGCTTTCAAATGAGAGATTGGTATCAAAGAGCACACCCAGGTTCCTAACTGACGAAGACGACTTAACAGAGCAGCCATCAAGTGTTAGACAGTATTCTAGGTTATTATGTGCTGAAGTTTTTGGTCCAATTATTAGAATCTGTTTTTTCTGAATTTAGAAGTAGGAAATTACTAGTCATCCAATTTTTTATATCAGCTACGCATTCTGTTAATTTTGAGAATTGGTAGGATTCGTCAGGGCGCGAGGAAATATAGAGCTGAGTATCATCAGCGTAACAGTGAAAGCTAATGCCATGCTTCCTAATGACATCTCCCAAGGGTAGCATGTACAGAGTGAAAAGCAACGGTCCTAGAACTGAGCCTTGTGGTACTCCATATTAAACTTGTGATCGAAATGACATCTCTCCGTTTACTACTACAAACTGATAACGGTCAGATAAGTATGATTTGAACCATGCCAATGCAATTCCACTAATTCCAGCATCATTTTCTAGTCTATTCAAAAGAATATTGTGGTCGATAGTGTCAAAAGCAGCACTGAGGTCTAGTAACACTAATAGAGAGATACAACCACGATCTGATGATAAGAGCAAATCATTTGTAACTCTAATGAGAGCAGTCTCAGTACTATGGTACGGTCTAAATCCTGACTGGAAATCCTCACAGATGTGCTGTGATAGTGATTTAGATTAAAAGATTAAAAGATTAAAAGATTAAAAGCCAGCAACATCAAATTAATGTAATAGGCAATATTAGACAAAACAAATATATGGTGATGATAATGTAAACAACACAGAATGATAGCAAGAGATTCAAAACAAAGCTATACGGAACTACAGACGCAAACCACTTGAGCAGCAAGACAGACAGAAGCCTAACGTTCTGCGAACGTTACCAGGCGATGTCCATGACACCAGTGGGGACTTTCTGAGAACGTTCTAGAAACACAACATTTTCAAATAAAATATGGTCCTTTAAATGTTCAGAGAATATCCTGAATGTTCCATGAAGGTTTACAAAAAAACGCCCCCGAAACCTTTAAAGAATTCCACATCGTGACCTTCTCGAAACGTTCTGGGAACGTTACCTCCCGACATCCTTGACACCAGTGGGAATGTTCTGAGAACATAAAATTTCCAAATAAAATATGGTCCTCTAAACATTCCAAGAACATTCTGATTGTTCAGAATGTTCTTGGAATCTTCAAAAACAATGTCCCCCAAACCTTTAAAGAACTCCACATTCATCTCGAACCGAAGTGGGAATGTTACCAGGTGATGTTCTTGACTTGACACAAGCGGGGAAGTTCTGAGAACATTCTTGGAACATCACATTTCCAAATAAAATATGGTCCTCTAAACGTTCCAAGAACATCCTGAATGTTCTGTGAAGGTCCACCAAATAATGTCCCCAACCCTTTAAAGAACTGACCGTCTCGGAACGTTCTGGGAAAGTAAAATTTATAGAAGGGTAGAAATTTTGTGCCAAGAATCCATAACTTTTAGAATGATTTGACAATAATAAATAAGCTCAGAAGGAATGGATGAACTTCTAATGAAACAACAACAGTTGAATCACCTTGATCGTGTTGATTTCCATCGCTCTCTGTTCCTCTCAGTGAATATTCCTGCACAAACACAAACATGGGAACAGAGAAGGCCGTATTGAATAACTTTGAGAATAATTGTGCTGAAAGCTGAAAGCAGGGAAGGTGAGCTCTTTTCCTCAGTCACACGCGGCGGACGGCGGTATCGATCAACATGCCGAGGTAAATACCTGATCAATACGCAGCAGTGGAAACACACAACACTGTCACCAGAGCAGCGCTTCTGTTCACGAGACGCGTTTCAAGAGCCTTTCAGACGTTATTGAAAACGGGGGCGACTGTAATGTGACCGCCGGCTCCCTTCAGTGCTGATGAAAATCCCTCATAGATCTGCAGGCTGGTCCAGGCTGGTTTATCTTGGTCAAACTGGTCAAATATGAATCATAAATCAAGAGGTGAAATTCACTTAATCAACACTTAATCCCTTCATAAAAAAACAAAACAAAAAACCTACTCTAGCTAATGTTACTGAGCAATGAATGAAGCTTGTATTGTGAGCACTTCCTGTGTTATTTGCCTCTTCATGAAGAATCGCTTGTTTGTTTTCCTCACTTGTAAGTCGCTTTGGATAAAAGCGTCTGTTAAATGATTAAATATAAATGTAAATAATAAACATCCGCAATATGTGACTTCAATTTTAAGAGTTTTGAAACAGATGACCCGAAGAAATGAGCATGAATATGGACGACCAAGACCAACGGCAATGAAGACAGCTCGAGATAAACATGTCGAGGTTCATTCATGACGTCTAATAAACTGTTGAACAGGTTCTTGATCAAAAGTACAGAAACACTCACAGCGAACGTCTGCCAATGCGACATGAACGACACGATTCACAGAACATTTCCTCCAGCTGTCAGTCACAATCACATCTGACGGGACGTTCAGCGATTCATCTTGACTGCAGAAGCTCCACTGACCTGTTCACTGTCATCAACGGCCAAAAATAAAGGATAAAAAAATTACAGTCTAATCTGATCAATCTTTTAGATCGGGGGTTTTAATCTCTGGAAGGGAGAGACTGTCTGTGGAAAAGTCGAGAGAAACAATAATTAAGTCAGTAAAGATTAAAAGTAAATAGGTAAATAAATACATCTGATTAAAATAAATAAATAAATAAAAATGTGTGAAATTTTTACTATTAAATATAATAATAAATAAATAAATAAATAATAAATAATACAATTATTATTATAATTATTATAATAATAATATAATTATTATTATATATTATTATTATTATAAATAAAATTGAAAGATAAAATAAAATAAATATTAGTTAGATGTTAATATATTAAAAAGACTAATTTGTATTAAAATAAATAAAAACTAATAAAAATGTAATTGAAATGAAATAAAATGCCCAAAAAATGTGATTAAAATTTTAAAATATGTGTTATTAGTCTATTGAATTACACTGGGTTAAAAATAAATAGAAGTGTGATTCATCACTTACAGTCTGCGGTAATTCAGAGCACTGACTGTAATTATGGGCCAGGAAGGAGTTAAAATCGTCACATGATCACGTATGGAATCTGCAGCCGCGGATCGCAAACTTCAACTAGACAGAGAAATGAATAAAATCAGGTAAAAGAATGACCAAACATGAAAGTACTGTTACTATATGGACTAATACATATATATAAACCTCTATTTAGACATTACTAACAGGAGAAGTAAATATGATGAATATATAATAGTGCATATATTTAGTGAAATGCTTCATTTCTCTAGTGAACTCATGCTGTGAACACTGAGTGACTCGCCTGAGGTGAATGTAATGTGTGAGATATTATTCTCAAGCTGTTTTAATGATGTCTTTCTGCGGTTGAAACACTGGTTGAGAGATTGCACACATATCTAGATCACCTGTTCTTCTTCTTCTGCTCTGTTGTGGCGGTTAGCGAACAGCGTTGCATTACCACATGCGCCCCCTTCTGGATCGGAGTGGGAATCGCCTGTGACTGACTGCAAGTCAGATCACACAAATGAAGCTCTGGTTCAACGCTGCAGTTCATCTTCAGGCTCTTCATCATGACGGAGTCGTATCAGGTTCAGAATAAACCGCTGTCACAGAGAGTTTGAGTCGAGTGACTTTCGCATATGACGGGTTGTCCTGATTTCATGTCTGTGAATTATTGAGGCCGTTCGTCCTCTACATAATGGATCAGGACGCTCTCTCTCGTATTAAACACCTCTCTGGTTCTGCGCTCAGAGCTGACGGGTGTTGAATGATTTGTAGCTTTGTGCCGCTGAAGGTCTCTGACAGCAGGAGCTTCTGCGACGATCAGGGAACGGAAAGATTCGCTCGCATTAGTGAAATCTTTCAGACGCCGTGCTCTGAAGGGAAACTCTCATTACAGTCGTCTTCATCACTGCGCTGGATGTGAATTTACAGTCGTTAATATGCATGTGAACGAGTCCTCGGCGTCCCGTGGGAATTACAGAGATGTGCCGACACTCACTCCGCATCCTGATGCCACGTTTAACAGCGCTGATGATCCCAACTCCTGCTTTCCCAAAGACAGTGGAAAACAGATCATTTAATGGGGAAAGGGTCGTTCGTGCTGGTTATTGAGTCACACAACGCAGGGTTAAAAACAACCCAAGTTCAGTAGAAAATGGACAAACCCAGCAAATGGGATGTTTTAACCCAGCGGTTGGGTTAAATGTTTGATCATCCTGCTGGGTAGTTTTATTTAACTCAACTATTGTTTGAAAATGACTGTATTTCTTGCTTCAAATGAACCCAAAATGAACATTTATTAATAAATGTAATGAATAATTCTGAAACAATAAACATTTATTAAACCGCTTATTAATAAATGTTCACCTTTTGATTATTATTGTTGCTTCTGGTAATTATGTGTCTGATTTTTAATTTCCATCATATTTTGTGTTCATTTTAATCCAGACATACAGTCATTTTTAAACAAAACATAAAACTATCCAGTTTATCAGTTTATCATCAAACATTTAACCCAATCACTGTCGATTTTCAACCTAACTCGCGTTGTTTTTAACCCAGCATGTTTTAAAGTGTTCACTCAAAATAAGAATCATGGTTTTGTTTATTATTATTATATGACTTTATTTAATCATATCTTCAAAATGCATTAATTAATTCAAACTCATTTTATTCTGCCTAAATTGTGAAAGCAATTATATTTAATCACTTAAAAGTTAAAGTACTGACATAGTTTAAATAATATAGACTGGATGATGAATGTATTGTTTATTAGCTCTGTTGCATAAATCATGTCACTCATTCCCTGTGAATCGAACCCATGCCCTTGGGGTTGCGAGCGCCGTGCTCTCCTGTCATCAGCCACAGGAATCAGTGAATGAATCAGACGTTTTCACCTGCTGCACCAGAAAACAGTCATGATTTCATCCACCGTCCATCGCTGAGACTCCTGCAGGCTGTCACGTCTCAAGATGGACGCCAGATCGTTCATCACCGCTGAGACGAAAGACAAACCATTCATTCCAGAGTGAAATAAACAAACATGCCATGAAAAATCTGATGTCAAGCCACAAATGAACACAAACATGTCCATAAACAGCTTTCAGAGCGTCATGTTTCTCCTACATCGGATCAGAACATCAACAGACTGACGGGATCGGTCCAGTCGGAGGACACCGATAATGAGAATCTTAACGAATCTTATTAATGAAAAATCATCAAAATGAAGTGAGTTTGAGCTTCAGAACAATCAACTTGTTTTCCCTCTTAATAATAATACTCAGGAGAAAGCAGTCACGTGGTGATTTTAATTTTCTGCAGCACATTTGAACACAATAAAACTAAACGGCTCATGTCAGAACCGGCATCAGCGAGTGACCAGCAGCTATTAAAACCTGACTTTATGTCCAGAACGGCCGAAACCGCACGAACCGAGGGCCGTGAATGAAGCCATGCGGAACGACAGAGCCTCAGACGGTTCGGGTGCTCGTCCGCGGGGAACTGTTGCTATGGTAAAGCAGAGTGTCGGAATCTCTGCAGGAAACACGGGACGAGCGTGTTATTCATTCATTTGTAAGGAGCGCGACACGAGCACGAGTATTGAGAAACACGACAGGACTGCTCACAAATACACTCTTAAAGACAGCTTTCCATTCATTCCCAGAGGATCCACCTCGGCGGGAAATATTCAGCCGATTGTGTTGATCAGAAGCAGAAGCAGGAGAAGTGCTCTATAGGGTTCTTGACTCAATGTGAAAGAACCTTTTAATGAAAAAAAGTTTCTATATAAAGAGAAATATGTGTTGAATGATTGCATGTTTAAGGGGTTATTTCATTATTTTCTACTGATAAAGTATGTTTTCGAGCTGTTTAAACTAAATCCATAAAATGATCCCTTGATGGAACCCCTAAAAGGTTCTACATATAAAGCGTATTGAATCCAGTAAGAGTTTGTCTTGAGAACATCAACACTTCATTAGAGCCTTGTCCCACATCACATATCATAAGTTTGGTATTATTTGAAAGCTTAAATACTCAATAGTCATTCTGTGAAACCTGATTTGAGCACTGTGTTACCATGGAAACAGTAACTTTAAACCTTTTAGCAGGCTCCTCCCCCTTTCGTGATGTTTCAAATGACAAAATTCACTGTTTCTGTTTGATAATCAGAATTTTCCCATCTTGACAAAATGCATATTTTTGGAAAGGTCTGAGAATTAAGGTTCCAGTTTTGGCCACTTTATGTGATATTGTGACATAAATGTATTAATTTGTGACAGGAGAACAGATCAACAAAACTCAATGGATTGTAGCTATTTTTGATGAAGCACTCAAACAAAACTTCATTAGAACCTCAATTTTTATCATATCAACTTCAAATTTGAAACACAACTTGGTTAGACATATGGATGTGTTTACACCAATTTTAGTCCAAATTATTTAATAAAAAAATGTTTATTTTGTATGAAATTAAAGCTGTTTAGTTCAGTACATTTGCTTTATAGTGAACGTAAACTTAAATCAATTTTACACTTTGATTTTTTTGAAGTGATTCACTTCTGCAGTAATCTGAGTGTCAACCATTAGAGTTCAGATCAAAAAGGGGCGTGGCAGCTAACAGGTTAAATCATGAGCCAATCAGCACGTTAGAAGACGCCTATGAAGACAGTGAGACGCTAGGGCTAAAGAGACTCACAGTGAAATCAAAAACATGAGTAACTGATCAAGGAAGAGTGCTGTGACAGAACTCGCTCAAATCACACTGTCAATCAACCTTTGCCCCTCCCTTCTCATTAGCATATGTGCAAATGAAACGCTCAAGATCAGAGGCAGCGTTGCAAACCAGACACACACGCGTTACATTTCAATTCGACATATCTACGCTGCTGATGTGAAGAGGTCCGGTTGTTCTCCAGCGTCTAAACTTTGATGACAATGTGCCGTTTCCTTTCTAGGGCGTATCTGACGAGGATTTCACGCGCCGCCTCAGATGATTAACACAGATCAGCTTCTGTGGAACAGAACAATCAATTCAAGCTCAATCCATGGAGAGCCACAGACACAGTGAGCACTGAACACCACACTGCACTTACTATATACTGCACAGCTGCTATTCATTTAAATATGCAAAACACAATGCAACAATAATGTCACATGACCTCATCACAATGCATATTTGGAAATGTTTGCGCATCATAGAAAATGCTTTGCATTTTTCAAATCCAAATTTCAACAAATATTCTGTCAATACGTTCAAATATCATATTGTTTTGTTCGTCGCACTGGAAATGGGCGGGGCATGTTGAGTGCAGTGCATTGTGGGATACGCAGTGTGTGTAGTATACCAGCAGTGCATTTGTGAATCAGCAGTAGTGTGTGTGTCTGACAGCAGTGATGAATCGAGCGTCTCCTCCCCCATTAATGCAGCTCTGGAACACACACACACACCACACACACACACTCACACACACACCACACACACACATACACACACACCACACACACACACACGTATACTGTCCAGAAAACACTGAAAATATTACAAACACAATCATGGCGTCCGCAGATCACAGATACATATAAATAGCAGGAAATCAGAGTCTGAGGGACGCGAGCTGAAATCGTATTTCATTTACCGGAGTAATTACGGCCAGATCAGCTCCATTTGTCTCATTTCATCTGCAACTCTGCATGAGGAATCACAGTTAAACGAGTAACACCACACGCGTGTTTCAGGACATGCATCACATTCAGGTCCCATTTGTTAACAGGCATTAACTAGCCATATATTTATTAACCTCGGCTGTTAGTTATCAAAACCACATTTGTTGATTGTTTGATCAAGTTAGAATGACTAATGTGAACAGACTCCTAGATTTTAATTATGTATTAGTAAAGGTTTAAATTAAAGGGACAGTTCTCCCAAAAATGAAAATTTTCCTCATTTACTCATCCTCGAATTGTCCCAAACATGTTTGAGTTTCTTCTGTTGAACACAGAAGATGTTTTGGAGAATGTTGGGAACCAGACGCTGCACGTCTTCCATAGTATTTTTTTCCTATGGCTCCGTCAACTGTGAACTCGTTCAGGTTTGGAGTGATGGGTGCTTCCAAACACTGATTCATGAAACCTTTACTTTTGTTTCGAATCATGGATTCACAGCGTGTTTTAACCTGCCAAAGTCACGTGATTTCAGCAAACGAGGCTTCGTCACTGTCAGGGTTTTGTCTGTTGCCTGTTCTGTCTTTTGATCACATGGTTCAGCCGTGACGTCATTGAATCTGTGCCCGCTCATCACTCCTCATGTGTTCCTGTTATTCCCGTGTTCTCCTTCTGTGATGGTCGATTCTCGTTTATATTGGGACGTTAGAGTTAATATGCGTGTTTGGATTCCGGTTTACCTTCATTTCAGTATTAAAATCTGCATATTCTGCTTCATATTGAGAGTTTATCTACCCCACGTTCCATAACAGTTACGTCATAACTTTCCAAAACAATTCCAACCGCTCGGGGCGATCTCTGTGAACCCATGAATCGTGCACATTGACTCAGATTCGCGCCCAGCGGTGAACCCCTGAACCAGTGTCTATGGGTTTATGCTCTTGTAAACATTTTAATGAGACATTTGTATATTTAAAAGGAACAAAAGTAGTCAATAGGCTCTTATTGGCCTGTTTAGCTGAGCAGAACAAACAAAACAAGCCTTGAAAACTGATAGAAGAACACATATTACACAGACACTTAATAATTAATGATATTAGACGATTAGTTAATTGTATTTGAACGATTATACTTTCAGTAAAACACTTGAAATGGGTTTTTAAAAGCTGTTTTATGCATCTTTGGCCTGATTTTTTGCTGCATTTACACAGTTTTGACTGGCAACGCTTCAAAACAGCGAATCATTTGGTGAAGCAATTGGTTCAATTGATTCGAAAAGCTTCGTTTCTCCATCACTAATTGTTATGAACTGCTCCGAGACTTGGGTTGAAGATCCAACTGCAGCTTTATTGGGACAATCCAGAATCGTAATTGTAAACAGGCACAGGGTCAGAACGTTAGAGAGACACAAAAGAGCACAAAAACACAAACAAGGATGTCCAGGACAGTTCATAATGGAAAAGCCCAGGAGTTGGGAGGAGTCCCTCTGGTGGACATTAAGGGCACTGCGGCTGGTGGATGTGACAGGGACAACATGAGGGTGAGGAAACATGACAAAATTTTAATTTTGGGGTGAAGAGAACAGTCTAACGCGCACATGCGCTTATGAGTGTGTGTGTGTGTGTGGGTATTCCCTACATTATGGGGACCAAATGTCCTCACAGGAAACAAGCTTATAAATCATACAGAATTATCTTTTTTAAAAATCTAAAATAGCAGTGTGTGTGAGTGTGTGTGTGTGTGTGTGTGTGTGTATGTGTATATGTGTGTGTGGGTATTCCCTACGTTATGGGGTCCAAATGTCCCCACAGGTATAGTAATACTAGTAAATGTTGATCTTGTGGGACATTTTGTTGGTCCCCATGAGGAAACAAGCTTATAAATCATACAGAATTATCTTTTTTGAAAATGTAAAATAGCAGTGTGTGTGTGTGTGTGTGTGAGTGTGTGTGTGTGTGTGTGTGTGTGTGTGTGTGGGTATTCCCTACGTTATGGGGTCCAAATGTCCCCACAGGTATAGTAATACTAGTAAATTTTGATCTTGTGGGGACATTTTGGTCCCCATAACGTAGGGAATACCCACACACACACACACACACACACTGTGTGTGTGAGTGTGAGTGTGAGTGTGTGTGTGAGTGAGTGTGTGAGTGTGAGTGTGTGTGAGTGAGATAGAGAGAGTGTGTGTGTGTGTGTGTGTGAGTGTGTGTAAGTGTGTGTGTGTGTGTGTGAGAGAGGTTTCTCAGCAGGACACCTGCCGTGTTTACTGAGGATCTGCTGACTAATGGGCTGCTAAGCAGGCGATTATTAATAACAGCAGTTAGTTCTTACAAACAGGGTGGACGCCGGTGATGTGACACACTGTATTATCACTGGTGTTGTTGTAAAATATGATGCAAGCGGTTCAGTCCCTCAAATAACAGCATATTAAACATGTGAAGACAACATGACCACGAACAAAGACGATCGAATATAAAGGATATAAATATTAAGTGGCCCACTTTACCTGGATTCACCTTCAAACATGCTTCAGGAATGTAAGAAAAAGTCTGACGTCTGAAACTATGATTTATTTGTGGACTAAAAACCCAAACGGTGACTTTGCCTCATTTCACAAATCAACACACACCATCACTGACAGATGTAGAAGAACAGCTGCAGCACAGATACAGACAGAAACGCTTCACAACACCAAACACAGATGACTTTCACTTTGTGGAGAGAAAATGTGTGGATATAAATGTGTGAATGTGGAGTTTTCTGTAGGGGTGAGTTTAGAGTGACGGGAATGTGAAGTTGTCTGTGGAGATTCTTCATAAAACATGAGAGTTTGTATCTGTCGGCCTGTTATGTCCTTGATCTCTGTGCCATATTTCTGTTGAGGAATGACTAACATGATCAAACTCCAACGTCCACAAAACATGATGTTTCTCCTCAGAGTTTCTGTCTCGTTTTCCAGAACAAACATCCAAACATTCTTGAATCAAGATTCATTTACTGGAGAAGAGAAATGACTGTGTGTGTGTGTGTGTGTCATTGTGTTACAGTGTGTGTGTGTGTATATGTGTGTGTGTGTGTATTCCCTACGTTACGGGGACCAAATGTCCCCACAGGTATAGTAACACTAGTAAATGTTGATCTTGTGGGGACATTTTGTTGGTCTCCATGAGGAAACAAGCTTATAAATCATACAGAATTATCTTTTTTGAAAATGTAAAATAGCAGAACATTTTGTGTGATGGGTAGATTTAGGGGTGGGGGGGGGTAGGGGGACAGAATGTACAGTTTGTACAGTAGAAAAACCATTACACCTATGGAATGACCCCATAAACCATGAAAACACAACATGTGTGTGTGAGTGTGTGTGTGTGTGTGTGTGTGTCATTGTGTTACAGTGTGAGTGTGTGTGTGTGTGTGTGTGCGTGTGAGTCTCTCATTGCTCTGCTGGTTCATCATCTGCCACTGTGATTCCACAGATAATTTGATATCAGAAGGTCTGATTAATTTCCTGTCTCAGACGCCTCTAATCTGTTGGCAATCACAGACTCAACTCACGTTTGGAAGAATCTGAATGTTCACAAAGACAAACTCGGCATGTTTTGAGACGCATTTACTGACACACAGAGCCGCGGGAACCGGAGGAAAACAACAACAGGGAAACGCCTGAAATAGGCAATAATAATTCCACACAATCCAGTGTCCAAGAATAACTCTAGCAGAGTGTCAGTGACGTGAAGGAACCGGGTCTCAGTGATCCAGTGGTGATCTACAGATGTTCACTGCAGCAGCTGCTACCCTTCGTCAGCGGATCATGTGTTTTCATTAAACGATGGACCGTTTGGATCTCATAAACTCATGAGCTGCCATTTGAAATTCATCTTGGAGGTGATTAATGATTTATATTTACTGGATGAGATGGCTTTCCCTGTGCGATGTCACGCACATTTTGCTGTCCAGGGTTTAATTTGGGTCCGTCTTAATCCTCTCGTGTCACTGAGCGCCGTTTTGCAGCACACTCCATTATAGATGGACGATTAATGTTGACATCATGAATACGCTGGGCTGAATATTAAGTGTTCAGCACCTCACACACACACTCACACACACCTAGTCACACACTCACACACAGACACACACACACACACACACACTCACAGTCACACTCTCACACACACACACACTCACAGTCACACTCTCACACACACACACACACACTCACACACACACACAGACACACTCACACACACACTCACACACACAGTCACACACACACACACACACACACACTCACACACACTCACAGACACACACACACACACACACTCACAGTCACACTCTCACACACACACACACACACACACTCACACACACACACAGACACACTCACACACACACACACTCACACACACACTCACACACACAGTCACACACACACACACACACACAGACACACTCACACACACACACACACACACACAGTCACACACACAGACACACTCACACACACACACAGACACACACGCATATTAATTAGCAGCAGGCACATTATGAGATGAGGCCTCTGAAGTGATCTTTAGCAGATAACACACTGTAGGGCTGTGTTCCAAACGCTGCCTTCACAGTGAGCATCATGAAGTGCAGCTCAACGCCTGCCGGGGATTAAGAGGTCAAAAGTTTATATATTTATATAAGAATGTCTTATAGTTCATTGTGTGTGTGTGTGTGTGTTTGTGTGTGTGTGTGTGTGTTTGTGTGTGTGTGTGTGTGTGTGTGTGAGTGTGTGTGAGTGTGTGACTGTGAGTGTGTGTGTGTGTGTGTGTGTGTGTGTGTGTGTGTGGTAAATCAACAGCGCCCCCTGTTGAGTGCAGAAGTGCAGTGACACAGTAAGCAGCAACACAAGATAATAACAACATCATCTTCACTGAGAAACTGAAATAGCAGGTGTAGAACCTGAGAGATGAAAGAAAAATCTGCTGGTGTTCATGAGGAGATCCAAGAGCAGAAATCCATCAGAGAGTTTCTGGAACAAGAACAAATGTAGGCGGGGCTTGATTGTGTCTGTGGGGAATTGATTGGAGGGTTGTGGTTTGCTATTGGTGGATCTGATGTGAGTGACAGGTCGCCCCGCCCTCGTCATCAGAGAAGAGAAGCTGTGAGAGGAAGATATTCTGATGAACATGAATTTAACACACAATAAATCATTTAGAAGAAACACTACAATATTCCACGATTGTCCGTTCTGATTTCATGGGGACTTTAATCAAGTCTCAGACGGATGAATGTCAGAGCTGCAGGGTGTTAAAGGTGTTTGCTGATATACTTCACCTGTCATGGGACGGAAAGCGGAGGAGAATCACCATGGTTACAGCGAGAGACGCAGTCTGAGCGAGTGAAGTGTGATTAATAGCAGGAAGGCTGGTGGCGAGAGACAGATGTAGGTCATGAACGCTTAGAAAAGCATGTTGACAGAGAAATCAATAAAAGCCCCAGAGCCGCACAGAGCACTTTCATAATCGGAAAGATTCAGTCTCTTCAACACAATGAAAACATTTGTGCTTTGAGTCCTTCTGACCGCTGGACGAGACTGAGACGCTCGAGCACAAACACGGATCCTCCTGCAGGAAGATCCGGAGAGACTCTGAAACACCTTCATCCCAGACCGAAGAGGACGCTTCTTCATCCCAGACAGAAGAGGACGCTTCTTCATCCCAGACAGAAGAGGACTCTTCTTCATCCCAGACAGAAGAGGACGCTTCTTCATCCCAGACAGAAGAGGACGCTTCTTCATCCCAGACAGAAGAGGACGCTTCTTCATCCCAGACAGAAGAGGACGCTTCTTCATCCCAGACAGAAGAGGACTCTTCTTCATCCCAGACAGAAGAGGACGCTTCTTCATCCCAGACAGAAGAGGACGCTTCTTCATCCCAGACAGAAAAGGACGCTTCTTCATCCCAGACAGAAAAGGACTCTTCTTCATCCCAGACAGAAGAGGACTCTTCTTCATCCCAGACAGAAGAGGACTCTTCTTCATCCCAGACAGAAGAGGACTCTTCTTCATCCCAGACAGAGGAGGACTCTTCTTCATCCCAGACAGAGGAGGACTCTTCTTCATCCCAGACAGAGGAGGACTCTTCTTCATCCCAGACAGAAGAGGACGCTTCTTCATCCCAGACAGAAGAGGACGCTTCTTCATCCCAGACAGAAAAGGACTCTTCTTCATCCCAGACAGAAGAGGACTCTTCTTCATCCCAGACAGAAGAGGACTCTTCTTCATCCCAGACAGAAGAGGACTCTTCTTCATCCCAGACAGAGGAGGACTCTTCTCATCCCAGACAGAGGAGGACTCTTCTTCATCCCAGACAGAAGAGGACTCTTCTTCATCCCAGACAGAGGAGGACTCTTCTTCATCCCAGACAGAGGAGGACTCTTCTTCATCCCAGACAGAAGAGGACTCTTCTTCATCCCAGACAGAAGAGGATTCTTCTTCATCCCAGACAGAGGAGGACTCTTCTTCATCCCAGACCAGGGGTGGCCAACGTCGGTCCTGGAGAGCCACAATCCTGCAGAGTTTAGCTCCAACCCTGATAAAAACTCACCTTCCTGTAGCTTTCTAGTAACCCTTAAGACCTTGATTAGCTTGTTCAGGTGTGTTTGATTAGGGTTGGAGCTAAACTCTGCAGGATTGTGGCTCTCCAGGACCGACGTTGGCCACCCCTGTCCCAGACAGAGGAGGACTCTTCTTCATCCCAGACAGAGGAGGACTCTTCTTCATCCCAGACAGAGGAGGACTCTTCTTCATATCAGACAACACAGACATGCTTTTTCTCACACACACAAGCGTTAAGGAGATGTCACTGTATCATTCTGCAAACATTGTGTGAACGTTACTGTTGAATGTTCTCTCAACGTTCTGAAACAAGCAGTAACGTTTAAACAACGTTAGACGAACGTCCAAATAGTAAAAAATGTTCCATGGATGATGTTTAAATGATGTTTTTGTGCTAATGTTTTGAGAACATTATCAAAGACCTTGAATGACTGTATGTGACGGTGTTTGTTACACTGTAATTACACATGAGTTCTGAGTAACGTGAAGTTCCTACATGTGTGTAGTTCAGTGTGTAATTCTGCATCATTTATAGATTTTACTGTAGTAACTAACTATACTATGTAACAATGACACTAAAATAAAGTGTTACGTAACGTTCTATTAATGTTTCTGGAAGAACGTTTGTTCATAACTGTGAGAGAACTTTGCCAGAACGTTCTGTGAAAGCTGGCTGTTTATTTATTTATTTATTAACTTATTTCAGTTGATCTTGTTTGTTTTCCTCCGGACGCCTGATCTGAAGGACTGACATCACAGTCAGACCCCTCACTGGACTCGAACCCCGACGGTCACGGCTGTTTCCGCACATTTCAATGCCTGCAAATGTTGTTTTGACTTTGATTTCTCTGGTACTTATGAATAATCTGTTTTTGGAGGAGCTCAGATAATTCATGGAACTGCTTCCTTGGAAAGACTCTTACAAAATAACAGTTGGATTTTCATAGAAGCAGCGTTTTGGGCTTCTGAAAAACCGTCAGCTCTTACAAGAACCTCTTATTTTATTTTATGAAGAATATTGAGAACTGTCCTAAAGTGACATCCAGAGCAGAGATGTGTGTGTGTGTGTGTGTGTGTGTGAGAGAGAGAGAGAGAGAGAGAGAGTGTGTGACTGTGTGTGAGAGAGAGAGAGAGTCTGTGCGACTGTGTGTGTGTGTGTGTGAGAGAGAGAGAGAGAGAGTGTGTGAGAGAGAGAGAGAGTGTGTGCGACTGTGTGTGTGTGTGTGTGTGTGAGAGAGAGAGAGAGAGAGTGTGTGAGAGAGAGAGAGAGTGTGTGCGACTGTGTGTGTGTGTGTGTGTGAGAGAGAGAGAGAGAGAGAGAGAGAGTGTGTGTGAGTGTGTGTGTGTGTGAGAGAGAGAGAGAGAGAGAGAGAGAGAGAGTGTGTGCGACTGTGTGTGTGTGTGTGTGTGAGAGAGAGAGAGAGAGAGAGAGAGAGTGTGTGTGAGTGTGTGTGTGTGTGAGAGAGAGAGAGAGAGAGTGTGTGTGTGACTGTGTGTGTGTGTGTGTGTGAGAGAGAGAGAGAGTGTGTGACTGTGTGTGTGTGTGAGAGAGAGAGAGAGAGAGAGAGAGAGAGAGTTTGAGTGTGTGTGTGTGAGAGAGAGAGAGAGAGAGTTTGAGTGTGTGTGTGTGTGAGAGAGAGAGAGAGAGTTTGAGTGTGTGTGTGTGTGTGAGAGAGAGAGAGAGAGAGTGTGTGACTGTGTGTGTGTGTGTGAGAGAGAGAGAGAGAGAGAGAGAGTGTGTGACTGTGTGTGAGAGAGAGAGAGAGTCTGTGCGACTGTGTGTGTGTGTGTGTGAGAGAGAGAGAGAGAGAGTGTGTGAGAGAGAGAGAGAGTGTGTGCGACTGTGTGTGTGTGTGTGTGTGAGAGAGAGAGAGAGAGAGTGTGTGAGAGAGAGAGAGAGTGTGTGCGACTGTGTGTGTGTGTGTGTGTGAGAGAGAGAGAGAGAGAGAGAGAGAGTGTGTGTGAGTGTGTGTGTGTGTGTGAGAGAGAGAGAGAGAGAGAGAGAGAGAGTGTGTGCGACTGTGTGTGTGTGTGTGTGTGAGAGAGAGAGAGAGAGAGAGAGAGAGTGTGTGTGAGTGTGTGTGTGTGTGAGAGAGAGAGAGAGAGAGTGTGTGTGTGACTGTGTGTGTGTGTGTGTGTGAGAGAGAGAGAGAGTGTGTGACTGTGTGTGTGTGTGAGAGAGAGAGAGAGAGAGAGAGAGAGAGAGTTTGAGTGTGTGTGTGTGAGAGAGAGAGAGAGAGAGTTTGAGTGTGTGTGTGTGTGAGAGAGAGAGAGAGAGTTTGAGTGTGTGTGTGTGTGTGAGAGAGAGAGAGAGAGAGTGTGTGACTGTGTGTGTGTGTGAGTGTGTGTGAGAGAGAGTGTGTGTGTGTGTAAGTGTGTGTGTGTGTGTGTGAGAGAGAGTGTGTGTGTGTGTGTGTGTGTGTGTAAGTGTGTGTGTGTGTGTGTGAGAGAGAGTGTGTGTGTGTGTGTGTGTGTGTAAGTGTGTGTGTGTGTGTGTGAGAGAGAGTGTGTGTGTGAGAGAGAGTGTGTGTGTGTGTGTGTGTGTGTAAGTGTGTGTGTGTGTGTAAGTGTGTGTGTGTGTGTGTGTGTGAGAGAGAGTGTGTGTGTGTAAGTGTGTGTGTGTGTGTAAGTGTGAGTGTGTGTGTGTGTATTTATTAGATATGAGGGGAAATTATGATAAAAAAAGAAAAATCCCACAGCGTTTATTTTACTATGCATATAAAAACAGGACAAATCTTGACAACATAATCAGTTATTAATCTTTAGTGGGTTCTCTCTTGTTTTTTTCATGTGTTCATAATTTCACCGTATGACCGTCTGGACAAAACCTGCCGCATAATTTGTCATGTTTCATCGCTTTATTATCACAAATAAATCAATCGACTCCAATCACAACATGAACAACATCTTCAACACATTTCTAACAATATGTCGGTGATATGAAGGGTGAAGAGGTCAGTGTGCCGGACATCACTTTTGGCCACTGAATAAGAATATTGAACTTTATAATGATTCTGTGGAGTTTGAGGAGCAGAAGCTCAGTGTCTCGAATCTGAAGTTCATCAGTGATTCTGTTGATTTCTGTGAAGCTGCTTTGAAACGATCTGGACGGTAGAAATAAATCTGACTTGACATCTCTATTTTAAGAGCGTTTGCACGTGTCCAAACAAGTGTTTCTTCTGAATCACCCGTCAGATGTGAATTATGTGATTATGAGATTTCTGGAGCGGCTGAAATAACTCGAGTTTGTGTCGTTTCTTCTGCACATCAACATGTTTGTGTGTTTCTATTTCCAGGCGTTTTAACGAACATCTGGACCTCGTTCTACATCTGGAGCGTCTGGAGGTTTTTCTTTGCTTGTTTTACAGATGTCAGAAATCATCCGTAGGATCACGTGAGTTTTTCACAGGTCAAATATATCAAATCTAGAAGGAAAATAAAAAAGATTCAAAGGCAGTTTAGAGGCAAATATAAATGGTGTCCGAGTAGGAAAGCTTTCAGGTCTGTGTTCAAGATATTGTTGCATATATTTGATTAATGATTTTACTCATTAATCAGCCAAAGTGACTCATGTTAAATTCATGATATGAGTTCATGTTTGACTGGGAATCAAACTCCTGATCTCCAGCTTCTGGTCATCAAACCCCTGCAGCGTTCAGACTGACACACTCCAACACCTGCAGAGACAAATGATGTGCAGATCTCATGACCACCACATGAGGGAGCTGCAACCTGCCCTCTGAGAGAGGAAGATGATGAAGATCCAACACTTCTGTGATGACCATGACATGGAGCTTTTATTCCCAAACACACACACACACATTAACTCAAAATATCACTTTAACTACTAAAATAACTCGATCTTTTCAGTTCAAATCTGCCTTTATTGAACCTCCTTCTGAATTTAGACCTTGTGAGAGTTTGACAACGAGCAAAAAACATGATGTTCCTCCTCAGAGTTTCCAGCACAAACATCTAAACTTTCTTAAATCAACATACATTTACTGGAGAAGAGAAATGATGTAAAAACTAAACTGAATTTAAAGGGAAGATGATTTTTCTGACTCCGTCATCAGATTTTTGTTCTTGTTTCTCAAACTCACTTCATTTTGATGATTTTTCATTAATATCTTCAGTCATTTCTCTTCTCCAGTAAATGAATCTTGATTTAAGAATGTTTAGATGTTGTGATGTTTCAGTGCAGTCTCCTGATGACTTTTTTAGCAGGAAATTGTTGGTCCTTCTGTACAGATTTGGATGTGTCTGTGCACAAACACACATTCATCTCATGACTGATCTTCACGTCACCTGCCAAACATCCACAGGAGATCATGAGATCTGTCCATCACTGCCTGTAATCTACTGTATCTACTGTACATGATCTGAACTGACCAATGAGGCCTAAAAACAAACACAACCTGTGCTGAAAGACAAATATTTGCCAATAACACGACATAACCTCATACTTATGAACAATTTTTTGTAAGCCAGACATGTTTGACTGTGAGAACAACAAGTGGAACAAGGTGGAGAAAACCCCCCCAAAAAATCATTTCTATTGATTTATCTTGTGAGGGGAAGTCGTTACAGCCTGTGAGGTACAGTTCAGTCCATCAAATATCATTTACTGCACAACACGAGCGAACCTCCTGCCTGAGTGTTTTCACACACTTCATCTGATCAGGAACAGACGGACATCAGTCTTGATCTGAAGTCCTTAAATCAAACACTGAAGTGTGAAGAACGTCATTAATGAACTAGACTTCATTAAAGTGCAGTTGTTGTTTCGCTTCTATGATTGTTTGGCGACACTTTCTGCGGGACAGGCTCGTGAGGCGCGCGCGCGCTCGCGTTTGGACTCGCGGTGTGTCGCGCGCGCTGGAGTTCTGCGGGGGTCCGAGATGCTCAAATCACATTATTTACCCTGTGTGGGGGAGAATGAGGGGCTGGGGGAAGGTGAAGCCACACACACACTCACTCACAGAAGTTGTTGAGCTGCAGTGAGCGACAGAAGCCGCGGAGGAACCGAGAGTTCGCGGAGAAAATCTACAAACTACAAACTCCAGAGAGTTCCTCAGCCGTGTGTGTGTGTGTGTGTGTGTGTGCGCCATCAGGATGTGTGTGAAGTGATTCACAGTTTCATGACATCTGAGATCAACTCCATCATCATGTCATAGAAGTTCCTCCGAGTGTTTCTGGCTCGGTCCAGGATGGGTGACTTCTATCACGACCCGCGTGGACTTTTCCTGGATTCTCCTCAGTCTTGTGGAATATTCTGTTGAACGGGTTAGTTTGGCGAGTGATGATGATGATGATGATGATGATGGTTAGTTGGGCTTTTCTCCAAAGCTGCTTGATTGTGACGGTGAGATCCAGCCCGTTCAGCCTCGGAGACTCCAGCGGCTGTGAGCTCCACTCCGAAGTAAGAGCTTTCAAACATTAGATATTCACACGATCATCAGAAGTTCATGAACATTCACAGTATGAATATGTACTGCTTAACATTAAATCAGTTGATGTCACACACATGAAGAGATGTCCAGTCAGTCTTCTCTCTGATAGAGGAATATAAACATGTGCTGCTCTTTTCTGAGATGTTTGTCTTTTGCTCTAATCGTGGCAGATAAGAGCTGTAAACTCTGAGGAAACACTGATGTGTTGAACATAGAAACTTCTGCTTCATGGACAGTTTGAGTAGAACCGCTCCTCTGAGTCTCTGTGTTCAGAGGGATTTTGTTTCTGGGGTGTCAGACAGAAGACAGCGAGACTGTCGAAGTTCTGTCGGTCTGGACGTGTATTGCCATCAAGTGTCGCTCTAATTAGATATTAATGGTCTATTGAAGACATTATCAACCTGTGAATAAACATCCAGGAGTCGTTTCCTCCACCTGACAGCCGTCTGCGTTCAGAACCTCATGAAGAGCGTTTTCAGCTTCACCTCATTCATCTGACAGATTTATGATGTGATGGAGTGATGTATATATATTTGACATTATCAGTGTCCATTTGAACCATAAACATTCTCTACAAACACACAGAGTTTATTTCATTTCAGCACAGAAATATGCGTGCGTTTCTGTGCGTCAATAATACAGTTAAAATGACGAAATATTATTACTATTTACAATAGGGAATATATAGTCAAATATAATTTATATCCAGTGATCAAAGCTTAATTTTCAGCATCATTACTGCAGTCTTCAGAGTCACATGATCCTTCAGAAATCATTCTGATACACAGAAAACATTTAATAATATTTCACAATTTTTACTGTATATTTGATCAAATACGTCCAGCTTTTGTGAGCAGAAGAGAGAAAAAAAAACATTAAAAAATTATAATATAATAGTCTAATTATTTCAGATGATTATGTGATGTGATGTGATGAGGTTACACTTTGTTTTATGGTGACTTAATTACATTGTAATTACTCAAATAAGTACTGAGTAATATTTATAAATATATACAGGGTTTGCTTTAAGGTTAGTTACTTGTAATTATGCATAATTTACTGTTATTACTTTAGTAAGTCGCCCTAAAATAACGTGTTTTTTATATTATATTGCATTATATTTGGGGTCAGTAAGATTACTTTTATTCATCAAGGACGGATAAAATTGATCAAAGTGACATTTAAAACGTTACAGAAGATTCTATTTCAAAAAAATGCGGTTCTTTTGAACTTTCTATTCATCAGAGAATCCTGAAAAATAAACGTTTCCACAGGAATCTGAAGCAGCACAACAGTTTTCATGTCTGATCATGTTGAAACATATCGAGCGGCAGATATTTTATGGATCTTGATCTCGTCAGGGTTCACGTCGTCCTCTGGACTTCAGGCTCCAAACCTCCAGTTTTCTGTTAAACATTGTCTGTCTTTCTCTCTGCCGACAGCAAAGCGCGCTCAACTCTTTCCTGTGGACGATAAAGCGAGACCCGCCCTCGTATTTCTACGGCACCATTCACGTCCCGTACACCCGCGTGTGGGACTTCATCCCCGAGAACTCCAAAAAGGCCTTCCAGGAGAGCAACATCGTCTACTTCGAGCTGGACCTGACGGACCCGTACACCATCTCAGCGCTGACCAGCTGCCAGCTGCTGCCGCAGGGCGAGAACCTGCAGGACGTCCTGCCCAGAGACATCTACCGGCGGCTCAAGAGACACCTGGAGTACGTGAAGCTCATGCTGCCGTCCTGGATGACGCCGGACCAGAGGGGCAAAGGCCTGTACGCCGACTACCTGTTCAACGCCATCGCCGGCAACTGGGAGCGCAAGCGGCCCGTGTGGGTGATGCTGATGGTCAACTCTCTGACGGAGGCCGACATCAAGACGCGCGGCGTTCCCGTGCTGGATCTGTATCTGGCGCAGGAAGCGGAGAGGATGAAGAAGAAAACGGGAGCCGTGGAGAAGGTGGAGGAGCAGTGCCATCCTCTGAACGGACTCAACTTCTCTCAAGTGAGTGTCTATTGAGTTCATCACACCAACACACACACATTCATGACATGAGTATGGACTAGTTGGATTTCACAGTGACAGCGTGATGCACAGAAGTCTCAAAAATACAGTAAAACAGTGAAATATTATTAAATGTAAATCATGTGTTTTCTATGTGAATATATAGTACAGTGTAATTTATTCCTGAATTTTCAGCATCATTACTCCAGTCTTCAGAGTCACATGATCCTTCAGAAATCATTCTGATAGGATGATTCATGTGGAGAAAGAAAAAAATTGTTTAATAATACTTTTATTAATCAAGAACACATTAAATTTATTAAAAGTCACAGAAAAGACATTCAGTTTGGTTTCAATTCTAAATAAATGCTGTTCTTTTGAACTTTCTATTCATCAAAGAATCCTGAAAAATAAAATGTATGACAGTTTCCACAGAAAAACAGTTTTTAATGTTGATAATAATCATAAATGTCATCAAATCATCATATCAGAATGATTTCTGAAGGGTCATGTGACACTGAAGACTGGAGTAATGATGCTGAAAATTCAGGAATAAATTACACTGTACTATATATTCACATAGAAAACACATGATTTATACTGGAATAATATTTCACAATTTTTACTGTATTTTTGTCAAATAAATACAAGCTTGGCGAGCAGAAGAAAACATTTAAAACATGTAGTTATTCTGATCTTTTGAGCTTTGGTGTAAATGCTGTCGGTGTTTATTTACACACACTTTTATCACTTGTGTCTCCATCATTGCATTAAGAGCTGTTCATACACACGCGACAGTCAAACACGTCCATCTGATTCACACAGAAACACACAGGCGAATGCAAACACACGTCATGTTTCTGGCTTGAGTTCGGTGCTGCTCTCGGGCTCTGAACCGCTCGTGTTGTTGTTCTGATCTGAGGAGGAGCGTGGACGCAGGAATGATTCGCGTCAGCTGTACAAACCTTCTGCCTCTGGAGTGTCTTCTGTTATTAAAGTGATTTGAGCGTAATGGTTTGCGTCTGAATCTGACTCAAATCCTCTGTTGGTGTCGGCTCATTAGACCCCTGCGATTACCGGCGTCCTTCAAAGCTGCAGACGCGGGGAATCGTGTCGCGGCCGCTGGAGTTTGTGCTAAAGCCGTACGGAACTAAAGGGATTACGCACGGCAATTTCACCTAACGCTCGAAGCCGAACAACAGCGCTCCTGATCCAGCGTTCTCCCGCGGATTGAGTGCTCAGCAAATAGAGTTATTATCAAGTCGAGTCAGCTTCATTTCTACGGCGCTTTATACAGAACAGACCGTTTCACAGCAGCTTCACAGAAACTTCATCAAATATAATGAGACAAATTCAAATTCTGTTCAATAACTGTGTGAAGCTCATCAATTATGAAATGTCAGCTATAAATAAGCTCGTCACTCTCAGAAATAAAGGCTTCTTGACTCAATTTTAAAGAACACTTTACACCAAAAGCTTCTCTATAAGGAGAAATATCTTCAATGTTTGCATAATACTCTCATTTCTGAGCAGTTGTTTCAATTTTGGTGTGTTTACAAGCTGTTTAATTCACAATAATTAAAATTAAAAAAATGAATGATTGAATCTTCGCAAACAGTTTGATTGACAGGCGATCTGACCAATCATAACCCCGAATCCTCCATTTTGTCATCAAAGTGGTCAGGGGAGTTAGTAGATTAACGTTGGTGAACTTGAATCACGTCTTGAAACAACATTCCTTCTGATGTTCATTCATGTTTATTTGATGCTATAAATGAACTAGTATGAAGAGATGATCGCTTCACGAGGAGCTACAGCGATCTGTCACCACACATTAAACACACACTAGACGCTATTTATTGATTCAACTGCTTTAAAACATTATGAAACTGTTTCAGTCGTTGTCAGTGTCTCTTTGCTCCTCAATGTATTTTTCACTGCGTGAGAACATGATGTGTGGCGTGAGAGCGCATAGCAACAGTAACTAAAGGGGGCGGGGCTTTGTGAAGGGTCAATTAAGACTAAATCCATGACGTCATCTATGACGGAACTTCTAACAGGTTCTATATCTGAATCTCCTGACAGAATCCTTTGAGCTTCCACCTGTTCTTTCTAGATAAAAAAGGCATAAAATAATACAAACGTCTCAATATTGTGTGTTTTTGTAATGTTACACATGAATGTCGTGGGGTTTCTCTGACTCTAAGCTCTTCAATCCCTGAGAGAAACTCCAGCATGTGTAGAAGCTTCAAGCATCTTCAGACGATCGGCTGTGATCAGAGATCCGGCTCACGGAGAGCTGCGATTGGCTGTTCATCACAGCCTGACACGGACCTGCCGGTTCCGTCAGACGCGTCGCGTCAGTAGAGATGATGAACACCTTCCATTGGTTTATTTCATCTGAACGGCTTGTCATCATTTGCATCTCCTTTCATTTCTGCTTAAAAGACATTTAATATTCAGTAATATTATTATTTGATCATTTCCATCCAAACTGGAATACTGCATGAAACATTTGTGAATAAAGCAGCGTTTAATTCATGAAGAGAACAAAATCATCTCTTCCTCCTGGGAAATTGGTGCAAAATATCAGTAATAAAAATGAAAGTGGCTCTTTTTGCCTCATCATGAGTGAGACGAAACACAATCATGTTCTCCTGCGTTCAGATGAGTAAATGTGTTTCCATCGAATACGTTTTTATGCGCAGTTTATGCACATCTTGGCTTTTCCGTCCAGTGTTTTTAATGCGATATCCCAAAATGCACAAAATATGTGGATGATGTGAACGTTAAGGGAACATTTCATTGTTTCATTCTTCAAACATTATGGGAAAATTACTTTTGAATGTTCTCTGAAACAAGGAGAAACATTTAAAAAACGTTAGACGAACGTCCAACTGAAACGTTTCAGGAAAAAAACCTTCCATGAATGATGAATTTAGAGAACATTATTAAAAACCAGATAACGTTAACGTTACTGGAAGAACGTTTGTTCATAACGTTGAGAGAACCTTCTGAGAACATTCCCTGTTATCTGGGTCGTTTCTTCACCGCTGATCTTTACACACAGTAAACAATTGTTTTCATGATTGTTATCTCAACATTTCTTCTTTTCATTTCGATGAACTCAAAATGTGAACTTACTGTAAGTTAAACAAATCTTTTTCTGCAGTGAACTGAAGTGAAAAATGACTCTATTAGAGCTGCTTTAAAGCAGAATCGGAGTTTGCGTCATCGATTCTGTTATTTTGCTGTTTATCACTGTGAAGCTGTTTTGAAAAGATCTGCATAAAGCGCCGGCGTTCGAGTCCTCTGAGTGTCTTTAGAGTTTCACTGCGCTTCAGTTTCAGGTGAAAACTGGATCTCGGGACCGTCCCGCTCGGACAAAATCAGGAATTGAAAAAGCAGCCAAATCCTTTAATAACTTCTGGCGCCTTTAATGCACGCCTCAGCCTCGAATTCCAATGGCGTTGTTAATGTTTACCACTTTGCGGCGTTAAACATAACTTTAAACGTTTGAGAAAATAATCTCCAGGCCAAATCGCACTGGATTTCAAAAACACGGCCAATAATGATAAATGGTGTTTGTACAGATGGTGCCCCTTAAATGGGACGTTTAAATCACCCTCGCCTCACATGTGAAGTCCCGTGGAGCCGTCAGACGGTGTTCTGAAGCCTCTCGCTCCCGTCAGCGGTTTGTGCCGCTGGAGAGGATGATAACTGCGTATCTCAGATCGAGATGAGGCTTTTAGTGCCGGTTTATGGCAGCCAAAATGAAAGAGCGGTTTCTGCTGCAGAAATCTGTGTGATTTCTTCAAAGTTCATTCAGCTGAAGTGTTGCTGGAATAAACTTCAGTTCAGATGCCTGGAGTGTTTCCAGAGCAAACGCACAATAATCACATTCTCACTGATGAAATGCTCTGCAAGCGATGCTCTTCCTCTTGTTTTCCAGTGCAGTTCTTACAGGGATGATTCGAAAACGAAAATGAATTCATCATTTCCTCACTCTGGTGTTGTTGTAATGCGGTGTGACTCACTTTACTCCGACTCAGCCCCAAAAACATACAAGCAGAGAGAAATGGAGAATAACAGAAATCTCCTTCACAACAGAAGTCCTGGAGTTGAACCCAGTGAAGATCACGGATCCTTGTTGAGATTTACAGGTGTTGTGTTTTATTACTCTTGATTTCTCACAGCTCGTGTGTTTTTCTGAACTGCGGCGCTAATAGAGTTTCAGGAACACCAATGGCAGGATTTGTGTTAAATAATACATTGAATTTCAGTTTGTTTTCCCCAGGAATATGTGGAATATACGACATGTGTCGCATGGGATCATTCTATGATTGAAAAAGCTTGTTTCTGGTCTCTATTCACTGCCATTATGACAAGAGCAAGTGGGACCTTTCTAAAAAAATCTCCTTTTGTTGGCCGAAAAAGAAAGAAGGGCATTAGAACAACAACAGGTCGAGAAAATGATTTTTATTTTAGGGTGAAGTGTCCTTTTAAATGAAGAGACATTTACTTAAGTTTGTGTCAGTGTGAGAATTACGGGGTCGATCGGATCACAAGTGGACGAGAGACACATACCCATTTACATCTTGTTTTAATCCGTCTCTTTTGTCCACTTTCGACCACTTCTGTCCTGATTTCTTCGAGGGTGGATGAATATATGGGTTTTTTCTTCAAATGGAAAAAGAAGCTCACAAATTTACACATGAACGACCCATGATGACAGAAAACATAGAGATCATCAGCTTTCGTTTCCGCTCCGACGGCCACCAGACCAGCCGTTGTGTTAGAAATCAGAACATTGTGATAGATTCATTTTTTAATCTTCAAACCCAACCTGGGTCTTCAGTCGACAAAGTTTAAATCCCGTCTGGCTAGTGCGATTCCCATAATGTTTATGTGTTAGGTCAGCAGACGGAGAGTAGACGATCTTTAGTGGCCGTTCAGAGTGTCTACACTGCGGAAAACAGTCCGGTCCAATGTGTTTTCCTCTACCTCTGGAAGTGATCGAAAGTGGACAAGCTCAAATGCTTTATACCTCGTTTACACCTGCATTTAACACATCTTCACACCAGCTGTGAACAGAGCCTACGATTGCAGTTTTTTCCAAACTTCAAGCACTGGTGTTTATTTACACACATCAAGACAAACACAAGTGTTTTTTCCAAGTCAAAACACAAGATTTTCACTGAGAAAAAAAGCTTGTGTCGTCTCTCTGGGTCTGACCACAAATATCACATACAATGTCCTCTAGTCCAAGACTCCGGGGAAAATATCTTCTGGAATGCCGTATCCAGGCCTGGTCAGTATCCCCACACGCCTCCTCCACTGCCTGTGAAAGGGCTATGTGTTGATGGAGATGACAATCGCGAGATATAAAGTCAGAGTTGAGAGTTATTAAGTCAGAGTTGAGAGTTATAAAGTCAGAATTGCGAGATATAAAGTCAGAGTTGAGAGTTATAAAGTCAGAATTGCGAGATATAAAGTCAGAATTGCGAGATATAAAGTCAGAATTGCGAGTTATAAAGTCAGAGTTGCGAGATATAAAGTCAGAGTTGCGAGATATAAAGTCAGAATTGCGAGATATAAAGTCAGAATTGCGAGATATAAAGTCAGAATTGCGAGTTATAAAGTCAGAATTGCGAGATATAAAGTCAGAGTTGCGAGATATAAAGTCAGAATTGCGAGATATAAAGTCAGAATTGCGAGATATAAAGTCAGAATTGCGAGATATAAAGTCAGAATTGCGAGATATAAAGTCAGAATTGCGAGATATAAAGTCAGAATTGCGAGTTATAAAGTCAGAGTTGCGAGATATAAAGTCAGAGTTGCGAGATATAAAGTCAGAGTTGCGAGATATAAAGTCAGAGTTGCGAGATATAAAGTCAGAGTTGCGAGATATAAAGTCAGAATTGCGAGATATAAAGTCAGAATTGCGAGATATAAAGTCAGAATTGCGAGATATAAAGTCAGAGTTGCGAGATATAAAGTCAGAATTGCGAGATATAAAGTCAGAATTGCGAGATATAAAGTCAGAATTGCGAGTTATAAAGTCAGAGTTGCGAGATATAAAGTCAGAGTTGCGAGATATAAAGTCAGAGTTGCGAGATATAAAGTCAGAGTTGCGAGATATAAAGTCAGAGTTGCGAGATATAAAGTCAGAATTGCGAGATATAAAGTCAGAATTGCGAGATATAAAGTCAGAATTGTGAGTTATAAAGTCAGAGTTGCGAGATATAAAGTCAGAGTTGCGA
>CM076082.1:41805000-41862500 GCA_038088235.1 Zacco platypus
ACTTTATATCTCACAATTCTGACTTTATATCTCGTAATTCTGACTTTATATCTTGCAATTCTGACTTTATATCTCTCAACTCTGACTTTACATCTCGCAATTCTGACTTTATATCTCGCAATTCTGACTTTATATTTCGCAATTCTGACTTTATATCTCGCAATTCTGACTTTATATCTTTCAACTCTGACTTTACATCTCGCAATTCTGACTTTATATCTCGCAATTCTGACTTTATATCTCGCAATTCTGACTTTATAACTCACAATTCTGACTTTATATCTCGCAATTCTGACTTTATATCTCTCAACTCTGACTTTACATCTCGCAATTCTGACTTTATATCTCTCAACTCTGACTTTATATCTCGAAATTCTGACTTTATAACTCTCAACTCGGACTTTATATCTCGCAATTCTGACTTTATATCTCACAATTCTGACTTTTTAACTCTCAATTCTGACTTTATATCTCGCAATTCTGACTTTATATCTCGCAATTCTGACTTTATATCTCGCAATTCTGACTTTATAACTCTCAACTCTGACTTTATATCTTGCAATTCTGACTTTATAACTCTGACTTTATATCTCGCAATTCTGACTTTATATCTCGCAATTCTGACTTTATAACTCTCAATTCTGACTTTATATCTCGCAATTCTGACTTTATATCTCACAATTCTGACTTTATATCTCGCAATTCTGACTTTATATCTCGCAATTCTGACTTTATAACTCTCAACTCTGACTTTATATCTCGCAATTCTGACTTTATATCTCACAATTCTGACTTTATATCTCGCAATTCTGACTTTATAACTCTCAACTCTGACTTTATATCTCGCAATTCTGACTTTATATCTCACAATTCTGACTTTATATCTCGCAATTCTGACTTTATAACTCTCAACTCTGACTTTATATCTTGCAATTCTGACTTTATAACTCTGACTTTATATCTCGCAATTTTGACTTTACATCTCGCAATTCTGACTTTATAACTCTCAACTCTGACTTTATATCTCGCAATTCTGACTTTATATCTCGCAATTCTGACTTTATATCTCGCAATTCTGACTTTATAACTCAACTCTGACTTTATATCTTGCAATTCTGACTTTATATCTCACAATTCTGACTTTATATCTTGCAATTCTGACTTTATAACTCTGACTTTATATCTCGCAATTCTGACTTTACATCTCGCAATTCTGACTTTATATCTCACAATTGTCTGTTTATGGATTTTTTCCCTTATTTTAATATCAGCCTCCTCTGCTCATTTGTTCCTGCTAAACTCTTCAGCATTTTGCAGTGTTTC
Organism: Zacco platypus; assembly: GCA_038088235.1. NCBI lineage: Eukaryota > Metazoa > Chordata > Actinopteri > Cypriniformes > Xenocyprididae > Zacco > Zacco platypus. The sequence goes on from CM076082.1 coordinate 41,806,324, forward strand.
TCTGTCCTGCGAGAGCTGGTTTGCGGGTAGCGAGTGCTTTAATCTCTGAGCAGACAACTTACTCAGCATGATTAATAGGATACGGGAGAAGCGTTGGATCTGACACGGGTTTAATGCAAGCGTGAAGAGACGAGCGGAGCGGCAGGGATTGTGTCTCTCGGTGAAAAGCAGATGGTGGATTCTCACTTCAGACTGTTGATGGAGGCACTTTAGCAGACGTCTCTGTCAACAGACTCCAAGAATCCGGCTGCTTTATTTGTGCACAGATTGTTTTTTGTGGTTGTAGTTAAAGTGGCCACACTACGGCGTGGCGTTTGTGCTGTCGGTGATGTAATCACACTCCCACAATCCCCTGCTGGAGCACATGAAAGACGCTCCTGTCAAACTCTCTTTTACGCTGTCGGTCACTCGGACCCGCCGGCCTTTGAAGTCCTTCTGATTCTCCGCAGAGCGAATCACGCGAGCACAGCGGCGTATTGTTGGCTTGTTGTTCTTGGGTTTGCGGGTCTTGCGAGTGAAGCTTCGCTCTCCCGTGGTCTGCGTCCCCGTATTGTTTACTTTTTGTCCCGGCAGAGAGAGAATTCCACTCGCTCAGATGAAACGGCCGCGTTTTCAGGGTCATTTGCACCCAAAGAGTGTTTGTCTTTGGGGATGGGGCTCTTTGTCTGTCGCTGCTCACTGACCTCATAAAAACTGCACAGACAAGCAGTGTCTCTCACGGCAGAACATCACGTGCTTGTTTTCCAGCACAAACATCTAAACATTCTGAAATCAAGAAGAGAAATGACTGAAGATATTAATGAAAAATCATCCAAATGAAGCGAGTTTGAGCTTAAAACAACAACAAATATCTGCCAATTTCACTTGTGTTTGAAGACGTCTTTCTTTTTTTCTTCGTTCTTCCTGCGTTTCTCTTTTCCCAGAGTTAATCAGAATTCCTGTTTGAAATTGGGATCGGTTTCCCTCCTCCATAATGACACGGATGTGGATGCAGTAACTCTTTCAAATATGTTAAGAAATGTGTGTGTGTGTGTGTGTGAGTGTCAGTGAGTGTGAGTGAGTGTGTGTGTGTGAGTGTGTGTGAGTGTGTGTGTGTGTGAGTGAGTGTGTGAGTGTGTGTGTGTGTGTGTGTGTGTGAGAGTGTGTGTGAGAGTGTGTGTGTGAGTGTGTGTGTGTTCGGGCCGCTGTGGTCTGCTGGATGGACTCTTTTTCCCGTGTCTACATTAATTTTGAAGCCGGTTGAAGAACCACAAACGGGCGATGGCTCGCAGCCACATGCGGATCCATTTCTCTGGGGTTGAGAGGTTATCCGCACATATTTTCCACTACAGGGACGTTTTTACATGGTGGGACATGAAGATTTTCAGCATGAGACGCCACATTCATGGCTTGAGCTGAAGCGAAGCGTGTCTTTTAGATGATTTTACGGTAGTTGTGCAGTGTGACATGGTGAACATTTGAAACATGGCATTTTGTTTCGTCTAATTTTCACATGCAGTGTTGATGTGCTTATATTGATCGTATATTAGACATTTATTAGAATTCCTCATTAAAACATGAGCTGCTTTTATTATCCTGTTTTTCTTGTAAGCTGATTGGCTGAGGCTGCATGTGTGGGCCGGATGAAGCTGTCAATCAAAGCACTTTACTTTAGTGTGTGACACTGATTCTGTCAGACAGCTTAAACATTTTCTGTGTGTGTGTGTGTGTGTGTGTGTGTGTGAGGAGGGGGAATAATGGAAACCTCTCGCAGAGACTCTCGGAGGCCTGGAGCTGCCGGTGTGTCCCGATCCTTTTCATTTCCCTCTTAAGGCGGTTTAAAGAGCGGGTCCGCAGGGAGGCTGGAGCCGCCGCTGTCAGGAGGACGTTTAACATGTTGATGTTTAACCTGCTAATGCGAGCGGCAGACAAATGTTTATGGCTTTTAGATGAGTTTGAGCTGCTTTTAGTGACGGTTGTTGAGCTGGTCTGGAGACGAAAGTACAGATAAAGAATCTCCACAGGGGCTGAAAATAAAGCAGACGGCAAACTGCGAGGTTTAGTGAAATCTCAGATGAGAGTCAGTGTGTGTCGAATTTCTGTTTATCTGAACGTTGTGCGTGCTGGTAATTGTTTCACAGACAAATGTGTCTGAAGGTTTTGCATTTTCACATGAGATGTACAGTCTAAAAAAAAACGCTGGGTTAAAAACACAAGTTGGGTTGAAAACGGGCAAACCCAGTGATTGGGTTGTTTTTACCCCAGCGTTTTTATTTATTTGATCACATCATCATTCCTCCACTATATGACCGTAAAACCTTCCAGGGTAAAACTTTTAAGCTTTTACTTTTCAGTTCCCAGCTAACAAAAATACATTGGAAGAACATTCTGCTAACATTCCAGTTAAGTAATGAAAACATTTCCGAATGTTCTCTGAACTTTAAAACGTTTTTACTCACATTTAAAAAATGTTTTTTCTTCATCATGTGAATGTTTCCATTCCATCATTCTTCATTCACTATGAAAATGTTACTTTTGAACGTTCTCAAACAAGTGGTTAAGATTTAAAAAACGTTAGAAAAGTGTTCCATGAATGATGTATGAATAATGTTTTTTGTGAGAACATTATTAAAGACTAGATAACTCCTAATGAAATTTCTATTAACATTACCGGAAGAACATGTGTTTATATCCTGCCAGAACGTTCCCTGTCAGCCGGTCTGATTTAATCCAGCCGCCCCTCAGAAGTCTGTCAACACTAAACCTGCTCAAACCTGGATAGTGAAAGTGCTTTAGTGGCGTTATGATCTAAAGATTATATGAGTGAAAACATCAGTCTGGTGTGTCTGAATGAACTCTGCCGTATAAACACCAGCAGGGCATCGTGAGAAAGTTTCCCAGCTTATCAGCGTCCATTCACAAATATACGGTGATGTCGCCGGCGGTGCGCTGCGAGTCTGTTTGTGTTCTTAACTGGTGGGAAAACAGAGAACGGATGATGTCATGAGAAACGAGGTTAATGGCTTTAACGGCAGTCGGTCAGCGCGGGACGAGGCTGTCCATCTCTCAAACACAGCCACAGCGTCTGATTGACATCATATGTAGAATCTGAACTGTTTCAGCTGATCTGCAGTGAAGATCGGGACCGTCCGTCTCTCTGAATCGCAGCAGGAGCGTTTGGGAAACCTGTCTGAATTCCATCATTATTATTTTCGTGATTCTGCTCAATTCTGTTCAGAAAACGCTGGAGTGTTTTCTGTGCGTCCACCGTAACGTAACGGGGTGATTTCCATCACAAAGCAGAATTATTGACTTTCATAGGGCCGCAGGGCTTTGATCTGAACTCACTCTGGTTCCCGTGTGTGAATGTGGCCAGTGACCCACAGAACGGACACAACGGAGCCGCGGCACAGCATTCGTTCAGCCCCGTCTTTCTTCCTTCTCACTTTCGGCGCTCTTTCATTCACAACCTCCTCCTCCTCCTCTCTGCCGTAATTTAAGGGTCTGAAAGGCTGGTCGAGGGGGTGAAGATGCTTGGGCCGCAGCAGATGGAGAGGGTTTTTGTGCCGCGGGGTTTGTGAGGCTAGCGGGGTGGCGATTGGCTAATTTGAGCAGCATAAAGCCGGCGCGCTTTCAAATGCAGAGCAGGAGGCTTTGATGAGCGCGGGATGAAAGCGCAGCGGCCGACGGCTCTTTGTCCCAGACATGAAGGCATCTGCTGGGCTTTGCCCTCCTCTCTCGGACGAGCCCCGCGAACAATGAGGGACGGCCGGAGAGTGTCATCGGTGCTGATGAAAAGAGCTCAAGAGTGTGTGTGAGTGTGTGTGTGTGTGTGTGAGAGAGAGAGAGAGTGTGTGTGTGTGTGTGAGAGAGAGAGAGAGTGTGTGTGTGTGTGCGTTTTTGTGATTTATGAGGACACAGATGTGTGTAATGTCATGGGTATTACACTGGTATTACAACTTAAATGTGTTTTATGAGGACATTTCATGCGTCCTCATATTTCAAATAGTTTTAAAAACATACTAAACTTTATTAAAAATGTAAAATAGCAGAACATTTTGTGTGATGGGTAGGTTTAGGGGGGGGGGGTAGGGGGACAGAATGTACAGTTTGTACAGTAGAAAAACCATTACGCCTATGGAATGACCCCGTAAACCATGAAAACACAACATGTGTGTGTGTGTGTGTGTGTGTGAGAGTGTGTGTGTGTGAGAGTGTTTGTGTGTGAGAGTGAGTGTGTGTGTGAGTGTGTGTTTGTGTGTGAGTGTGTGTGTGTGTGAGTGTGTGTTTGTGTGTGAGTGTGTGTGTGTGTGTGTATGTGTGTGAGAGAGTGTGTGTGAGAGTGAGTGTGTGTGTGTGTGTGTGTGTGTGAGAGAGTGTTTGTGTGTGAGAGTGAGTGTGTGTGTGTGTGTGTGTGTTTGCGTGTGTGAGTGTGTGTGAGAGTGTGCGTGTGTGAGTGTGTGTGTGTGTGTGTGTAAACTGGGGAATTTCATGGTGACTCAATAATGAGCTGCAGCAGCAGAAGCAACAAAAAGCGTCAGCTAGAACTAATTGAGAGAAACTCTCAGCTGAGCCTTTGATCTGAGAGAGATTCACTCACGCTTCAGAAGCTCATTCAGGAACATCAGACAGAAACACTGCGCTTCTGTTCACTGCGTCCGTCTCAGGGTTGAGTGTGTAAGAGCAGCGTGACATCAATGATTCCTCAAATCACGTGTGTTATTGTGATCAGATGGGGAGAAATCACACAGAACACGTTGACATTTTCTGATAAAGTAAAAATATACACTGTAAAAAAAAATTAAATGTAAATAAAACGAAGATTTTTTTGACTAGCTTTTACAAGAAAGTTCTATTTCAGTCTTTCTACTTCAAAAATTCAATTCAATGTGTTCCTCGCTATTTCTTTGTAATTGTTTGTTAAATTTACTTGGAATTTCTGAGTGAAACTCTCAGAGTAAATCCTGCTCATTTATTTCTGTTATCAGTGACTCGGGTGAATCATTCATGAACACATCATCATAACCAGCTGTTTGATCGTAAACGGAGTTTAAAAACAATGATTTCACACAAACTTCATCACAGCGCCGTAAATCAGCCTGTACATTCATGCTGGTTTAAGACGGTCTCAGGCCCACAATGCACCGGGGTTTACAGAGACACAAACTGCTCATACAAATTAGTAATCAATTTTTTTTCTTTAAAATTGGTCATAACTTTTTTGTGTCAGTTACGTGACTTGACTCGATTATAAACACTATAAACATGTATTTTAGTTCTCCTCACTCCACAACAAATCTTTAAACAGTATTCAGAACAGGAATGCAAAATATAAGTATAAAACAAACATAAATGGCAGCATTTATTATATAAGTAACATTTAATGCTCTATTTTCATCCAAAAAGTAAGACTAATTTCCCCTCGACTAACTGCTCGTTGGTCAAACCAGTTCTTAAAGAGACAGTCCACCAAAAATGTCCATTCTGTCATCATCCACTCGCCCTCATGTTGTTCTAAACCCGCATGTTCTTCTGAGGAACAAGAGGTATTTGAAAGATATTCTGAAGAATTTTGGTAATCAAACAGGATTGTTCCTGTTGACCAAAAAACACAATGGAAGTCAATGGGAACCAAAACAATTTGATTACCTCCATTCTCTTGATTTGCGTACACCAGAACAGAGGGAAGTAGTTCATACAGGTTTGAACGAGTAAATGATGACAGAATGAACTGTCCCTTTCAGACGCAGTCTCGTGCTTCTGCAGAATCAGCTTGGCTGTGTTTGCGTGTTCCAGGTGATTTTCGCTCTGAATCAGACGCTGCTGCAGCAGGAGAGCCTCCGCGCCGGGAGTCTGCAGGTTCCCTACACCACAGAGGACCTGATCAAGCACTACAACTGTGGAGATCTGAACTCCATCGTCTTCAACCACGACACCTCGCAGGTACTCTTTCTAAGATCAGCTGTAGCGCACATTCACTGCTATAAACAGCTGAGTCTCGTTTTCCAGTATAAACATCTAAACAACCTTAAAATGGGAAAACTGTTGTAAAGAGTCTCTGCTGTCTCCAGTGAAGTTTCAGCTCAAAATCCCCCACAGATCATTTATTATCGCTTGTCAAATTCGCCTCTATTTGGGTGTGAGCAAAAACACGCCGTTTTTGTGTGTGTCCCTTTAAATGCAAATGAGCTGCTGCTCCAGAAGAGGGCGGAGCTTCAACAGCTCAACAACAACAAAGCTGGAGAATCTCACGCAGACAAAATGAGGAAAGTGTTCAAACTGATGGAGAGACTCAGGAAGAAGTTTCTGAACGGTTAGTGGATAAATTGATGTAGTTGCTGTGGAGTTGATCAACTCATCACTAGCATGTGTCGTCACGTTCATCTTTTCTCCTTGAATCGACCCTCGTTTGTGAAGCAGTCCGGCGTAAAATGACGGCATCGACAACACTCGACTACAACAACTCTTCCTCTTCTCTAAAGCAGCCCGACATGGCCCCGCCCCCTTTGATGAGTGTTCTCGGGGGCGGGGTTTATGTAAATTTTGGGGTTAGTGATGTCACCACCCCGGGAAGAAGCTCGTTGTAGTTCCTACCAGCCATTTTAAAAGCAATTTCTGTAAAAGAAAAGATCTCTCTCTTCATTGAACTTTGAGTGTCGTTACTCTGCAGATGTTGTTTCTGCTCAAACAGCAACATCACACACTAACTGAAGTTACTAAACGAAATCATAATCAACCACCCCTTTAAGGAAGAGAAGACTCTTGACTGTTTTCTGTGTCCGTGTCCAGGTCCCGAACTTCAAGAACGTGTCGTTGCTGGCCAGTGAGCAGGTGACGGCGCAGGAGATCGACAGCTACTTCCGACAGGAGCTGATCTACAAGCGTAACGAGAGGATGGGGCGACGCGTCCGAGCGCTGCTCGAGGAACAGCCCGACAAAAGCTTCTTCTTCGCCTTCGGAGCAGGTCAGTTTCACTCGGGAAGCCTTGGCTTTGAAGTCACGCGGTCTTCTTTTGATCAGTTTTTATTGCCGCAGGGTTAGTTGAGTCCGGCCGAACCGTAATGAAAAGTTCCCAGCTCAGGTATGAGCCGCAGACGCTCACGGCTCGTTTCTGACCTCGTATGCAAATATCCGCCGGCGTTCAGCAGCTTTTGACTTGCAAACACTGCGGCTAAAAATAATTGCGCGCTCATGTCTCGGAGATTAAATGAGATTATGCTCTTTCTAGGAGCAAATCTTGGCTTTTTAAAACCCTGAGAAATGGATTTTCTTTTCTCTCAGAAGAAAAGTTTGCAGCTGTAATTATTCTGCCTTTGATGGCCGTCCATCACAGCGACGGCTCTGGTCCGGTTCACCGCGAGGTCATGTGTGGATCAGCGGCCGTGCGTTCAATGAAATGATGTGGAAATCTGATTAAAGCCACTTCGAACAAATGACTCAAATTCTTTTCAGTGTGGTCGTGCGGCGAACGCCGGCCCTTTAGAACGATGATTTCATTGGTTTAGAGAAGCTGGACTAATGGACATAAACATGCAATCTATTTATCACCACATGTTCTGCTTCGTTTAACTCCAGATTGAACGCAGGAGATTATGAACAGCAGGAAACGTCTCAAACGCTCCGGTGTGTGTTATAGACTCTTTACTGTGAATGTCCCTCGGCTGTGAAATTTAAGTTACTGCAGCACTGAACGCTTTATTCTATTAGTGCTGTTTGCTGTGGCAGATATTATTGAGCTGGAGTGTGTGTGTGTGTGTGTGTGTGTGTGTTTAGAGGGTTTGTTTGTCTCAGACTGCAGCTGATAAGATAAAGAGTTGATCAGGGTTAAAACAACAGCGCTGCCGCGAGACAATCGGCATTCCGGCTCGTTACCGCAGCGAGGAATGCCGGGAATGTCTGTGTTTCTCTCACAATCCCTGCGCCGTCAGACTCACACCTGAACCTTCCTCCAGCGGCCGACCGTCACACGGTCCAGATCGTGATCTCAGAGCGACTTCACCTTCACCATCACGAGTTTAACTAGAGCTGTGTTTTCCTATATGAACATTCCTCACATTTAAATACATGCACTGACTTTCATCAAACGAATGAATCTGATTTCAGATTCTGTTTATATGAAGCTTAAATGTTGCATCTATGCATCCGGCAGACACTTTTATCTAAAGCAACTTAAAGAAGAGCAAAAGCAATTTGTGAAAGAGCATCAGTACTCATAATACACAACACAGGTTTATTAGACAAAGTTCTGTCATGAAACTCTAGATGGCACAGGCTGATCATTCAATGTGTAGCGATCTCATCTACATAGAGCAGCTTATTTCAGCTCAAACACGTGTTTTCTGTTAGCACCTTCAGACACCTCCACCCTCCCCAGCTCCACCTGTATAGATCTACAACAGAGGTTATTTACGGATCTCCATCCATGTTCATCATGAGCACTTTGGCCAAAGTGGAACACTAGATGCCATTTAAGTGTTTTCATGCCTGTTCATTGTGGTTAAAATCGCCATATGCCACATATTTCACTACGATTATGAGCTTAATCACATCAATTTGATCAAAGCACTGCGTTCACACGAGCTAAAGTTAATCGCAATATTGGCTAAATCTCATTATGATGGCGAGTGATGACAGTTTCTCAAGCTCTCATGACACACGAGTTCAGAGAACGACTCTGCCAGCAGTCTGGTCATTCTGAGTGTGTGTGTGTGTGTGTGTGTGTGTGTGTGTGTGTGTGTGTGAGTGAGTGAGTGAGTGTGTGTGAGTGTGTGTGAGTGTGTGTGAGTGTGTGTGTGTGAGTGAGTGAGTGAGTGTGTGAGTGTGTGTGTGTGTGTGTGTGTGTGTGGGTATTCCCTACGTTACGGGGACCAAATGTCCCCACAGGTATAGTAATACTAGTAAATGTTGATCTTGTGGGGACATTTTGTTGGTCCCCATGAGGAAACAAGCTTATAAATCATACAGAATTATCTTTTTTGAAAATGTAAAATAGCAGAACAGAAGGGGGACAGAATGTACAGTTTGTACAGTAGAAAAACCATTACGCCTATGAAATGACCCCATAAACCATGAAAACACAACTGTGTGAGTATGTGTGTGTGTGTGAGTGTATGTGAGTGTGTGAGTGAGTGTGTGTGTGTGTGAGTGTGTGTGTGTGTGTGTGTGTGTGAGTGTGTGTGTGTGTGTGTGTGAGTGTGTGTGTGTGTGTGTTTCGGGTGCAGAGGTTGAAGCAGATGGTCACAGTCTGCTGAGTTTGTGGCTGCAGGAAGCGAGCGAGTGAAAGCAGAGATGACTGCAGCTCTACACACTAACAAGGGCTGCGTTTCATGCTGTTCTTCAGCAGACGCTCGTCCAGAGAGGAGAGTGTAAGTGATCCTGATTCAGCCCTCGACTCCATTCATGCTGGTTCTGGGGGGTCGAAGCGTCACGTGAGTCTAAGAACTCGTGTGTGAGTCTGGATCGATCGCAAAACACGCGCGGGATGATCTGAATCCGCTCAAAGATATTCAGCACCACCCAAACAATCATTTGGACTGATTATGCCAGTTTATTCTCAATGTGTAGAATATATTCTCAACCAATTAGGCATAATTGACATGAGTGAAAAATGAAAATATAAACCATAATGAACAGACAGAATGAAAAGCACATCAAAACTCAGTTTAACTTGAAGAAATTATGACAGAAATGTATTACTATAATAACATTAATATAGTTAACATTGTTTTAAGTTATATCGCACAAATTCTCATCCATTTTTTAATTTAAATAGTAATCCTTTGTTGTGCAGCACTTTGTCTGCCAATTTTTGTTTTTCTAATTTCATGTTTTTACATTAAATTGCAAGTTTTTCACAGACTAACTGACTAAATAAAACATTTTATAGATCAATATTGTTGTTAACATTTTAATAAATCATAAATTATTAAGTTAAATTAGTTAAACCTTTTTTATTATTAAAATTTAATTAAACCATTTAAAATGAGATGCAAAACATGATTTTTGAGAAACATGAAAATGGAAGTTTGGGAAACAAGAACTGATTTCATGTGTTTCGCTTTTGATTATTTGGAGATTCATTTCTCCGTTCGGCCAATATGTTAATTCACTTCTGCTCACTAAATGAAAAGATATGATTATGAGAAACGAGCTGCTGTTTGTTCCTGCCTGATCTGGAATCATGATGGTGGAAATATGACATGCAACATCTGGAGATGATCAGAACCTGAAGTCAGCTCCTCCATCAGGATTTTCCCAATAAGACCATGTGTTTATGTGTTACTGAAACCTGCTTGAACGGAGATCGAGTTGCCTCCGTTTTTCATCCCATCACAAGCTCTTTTAGTCAGAAACCATGAATTTAAATATCTGGGACTGCGGTCATTAAACTCAGCGTTGACATTTTTTTCTTTTCACGCACGATTCCTTTAGTAAACGAACTCACGAGCCGCGCTGAGAAGCTCGGTTTACATTGGTGCTTCTGTAAACTCGGATGTGGGATTTTACTGTGGGAAAGTGTTTGTGGAGCACTTCCACCCATCGACTCTGTGATCATCAGGTCCACAGCGACACGACAGCAGGTGTTTGAGCTCCAGACCGCAGCAGATCCTCGGGTCCTGACGGCTGCCGTCGACCCGCTGCGACGCTCCGGCTGGGTTTTATGAGCCGGGTGTTTTGCGCCGCTGTGATTTACTGCTGCATGAATGACTGTGAAACTGTTTACGAGCGATTGTGAAGAAACACGGTCTGTAAACACTCAGCGCTGACGGCAGTGAACGCACGCGCTCGTGTTCAGCATGACTGTGAAGAAAATCACTTTGACTTTCCTTTTTCATATAATCAGAGTAAAGGTTATGCATATTTGCCGTGCTGCCTGAGAGGACGGCTCCGACCAATCACCGCTTGCCATCTTTAATGGAATGCGTGATGTCATCAAGAGGCGGAACTAGTGACTGACTTCTGGAAACAAGTCTGGTCTTTCTAGCAAAACGCCGTAAAGCGTCGTAGACGTGGCGTCGTCCAACTATAAAAGACGATCAAATAGATTGTGCCAAAATCGTGTCGTCTGAACCCGGGATGTCTGTGTTTGGCTGGTTTTTCTGTGCTGAATAAATATGTCAGATGCTGCTAGAGCTTCAGTCGCGTTGGTCATTCAGAACCGAGACGTCACACTGGAAACGCTTGATGAAATGTTTCATTGTTCTGAAGCTGGACAGCTCTAAAATCCATCCCGTGTCCCACCATCTGGTGTAACCGGAGAATGTGTGTCGTAACAGCCATAGACCTGAGCTCATGTGACCTGTGACCTCTGACCCCATGCGACCCCGAGCTGCACCTGGAACACGGTATTATGTTTTTGCCTGCAGATAAAGAGCCTGTGAATGAGAGGAAAGACGGCCGTCTGTAATCCCAGCATTCTCTGCTGCAGAAGCTCCTCACGACTGCGGGATCTGCTCCTCACGGTGCGCTTGATTTAGTTTAAAACTCAGTGATCAGAATCGTAATCTTGAATCAGAATATCTTCCCCTCTGATGACGAGGGCGGGGCAACCTGTCACTCACATGAGATCCACCAATAGCAAACCACAACCATCCAATCAATTCCCCACAGACACAATCAAGCCCCGCCTACATTTGTTCTTGTTTGAGAAGCCATTTCTTCCTTTTCATGCCGACTTTTAATCTGGTTGATTATTGTAACACAGTTCATAAATATGGGAAGAAGGAGGCGGGAACCGGCGAATGTTCAACCAAAACTTTAATCAAATAAATAAACAAACAATCAAACGAAAGTAAAAGGGCAGCAGTTCCTCACGGCGACTGCCGCCCACACAAACAAAATAAAGCACGACATAAAGTCTAGGCCTGGTCCTCTCTCATCCTTCACTGTCGTCGCTCCTCTTTTATGCTTCCGGAGCTCCTCCGTGAGAGACACGAGACCGGTGTAGCGCGCAGCTGACGCTCATTATCTCTCACGTCACCGGCCTCGCGCCGTTCCCTCACGGCTCTCGCTCACAATTATGATTTCACTTTTTTTTAACTTTAGTTGGTGCACAATCCTCATTTTGTCTGCGTGAGATTCTCCAGCTTTGTTGTTGTTGAGCTGTTAAAGCTCCGCCCTCTTCTGGAGCAGCAGCTCATTTGCATTTAAAGGGACACACACAAAAACGGCATGTTTTTGCTCACACCCAAATTTGACAAGCGATAATAAATGATCTGTGGGGGATTTTGAGCTGAAACTTCACTGGAGACACCAGAGACTGATATTACATGTTGTGAAAGTGGCGTTATTGGTCCACTTTAAGGACATGTGGTGTTTTATATGGTAGTAGTATCGACTATGTACTGTCTATGTTCAGATCTTTTGATGGCATCACATTGAAGATCATTGTATGTACATGATTATGCTGACGATGCAGATCTCAATGTGATTTAAACAAAGTCTTGACACGCAACTCGCCGTACATCTGAACATCAGCGCAGCTGTTTGTTTTCACACTGTTCCCGCTTTCATCTGAAACGATCGGCCTCCGCGTTTGGCTGTGCTTTAGTTGGCAGCGTGAGAGACGCGTGTGTTCGTGCCAAAGATATGCGATCCCACGAGGACTCGAGCAGAGCCGTGCCACCACAAACTCACAAACTCACGCATCTCGCTGGAAATCCAGCGTATTCATGAATAGCTGTAAATTCTGTCATCATTCACACTCACCACCTTCCAGAACTTTCCGAATGTCCAGACAATGAAAGCAGAGGGATCTGTTAAACCCCAACAAAAGAGCCTCAAACATGTCCTGAGAAGTGTAACGTCTGTTCCTCATGTGTTTCCCAGAGTAAAGAACATGTTTAATGTTGAGTTTTGGTTGGTGTTTTCTGCTCGTGAAGTCTCTGAGCTCTTTGTTGAGCGTCTGATCCGTCTCTGTCGAAGCGTTTCACCTCTCGCTGTATCTCACTCGCCATCGCAAGACTTCAAATTCCCGCTTTTGTGCGCTGTGGCCTGTTTCCACTGACTCCAGATCACGGCTGTTGTCCTTCTCCGTCCGTCTGTGGAGATGCAGGCGGTAGATTTCAGCCTTTCACCCCGCGATAAACTCCATCCAGTGCATCGATTCTGATGAATGAATGCTTTTCTTTAGACTCTGGAATCCTCGCTTTCATTATAATTCGGGCATCACGCAGGTTACAGACGAGACCGTCTGATGTTATCTGTGAATCTGCCCTCATGTGTGAGCAAAAACATCTGGTGTGTGAGTTTCACAAGGTTTTATTCAAGATTTAGTTTTTATTTTTACTCCTCTGTGGAGCAGTGGATTTTACTGAGCTCTTGCTGTTCTTCTGCATTGTCCATTTTATAATACTTATTTACAGCTCACCGTTTAATATGTCCTGTTTTAGCACAGGCGGCGTGGCCTTCGAGAGCTGTTTGTGAATGAAGTTAAACATGTTCTTCTCAGCGCTCTGTGAGTTTTAATGTTTTATCTGGGGAGTTTGGTGCTATTTTTATTACATAATTACTAGGGGCTGTCAAGTGATTTTTTATCTAACTAATTACATAATGTGCCAATTAATTAATCAAATTGCGAATTAGTCGCACATCAAAATTGGCTGAGAAATTACCCCCAGAAGATCATTTAAATAATTTATGATTTGACTTTTTTTAACTTCAGTTAGTGTGTTTGATCATAACCAACACCTGCAAAGTTACGACGCTCAAAGTTCAATGAAGAGAGAGAAATTGCAACAAACTACTACAACGAGCTTCTTCCTGGGTTAGTGACATCACTAACCCCAAAATTTACATAAACCCCGCCCCCGAGAACACTCAACAAAGGGGGCGGGGCCATGTTGGTCTGCTTTAGAGAAGAGGAAGAGTTGTTGTAGTCGAGTGTTGTTGATGCCGTCATTTTACGCCGGACCGCTTCACAAACGAGGGTCGATTCAAGGAGATAAGATGAACGTGACGACACATGCTAGTGATGAGTTGATCAACTCCACAGCAACTACATCAATTTATCCACTAACCGTTCAGAAACGACTAAAAGTTGAACTTCTTCCTGAGTCAGTGAATCAGTGAATCATATCAGAATGATTTCTGAAGGATCATGTGACACTGCAGACTGAAGTAAAATTCAGCTTTGATCACTGGAATAATTATATTATAAAGTATATCTAAAAAAATTATTTCACAATATTATTGTTTTTTCTGTATTTGTGATCAAATAAGCGCAGTCTTGACATGTTCTGTTGTTTGGCGTCTCCTGGAGCTCGTTCTGTTTGCAGTCTGACAGCAGGTCATTTTTCAGTGCGGCTGATCTCTGCGCTTTCAACCTCTCAGTATTTAAGGACTTTAACTGCCAGTGAACATTCCTCCACGGATGCGACTCCAACAAAAATACCGCAGTATTGTAAAAATGTGTTGAAGTTGTTTTATTCGTGTGTTTAGCCAGTCGCCACTTCCCAGCTCGTCCCGAGTCTCCTCAGACGGTTCCTTCAGCAACAACACGATTCTGATTCTCCTTCACCGAAGGAACCATGACTTCAGATTTGGACGGAGGTGCAGCGAGTATTAATGAGAGCACTGAAATAACACTGGGAGATTTTATTTGGCTTCACTTCTTTGTTGGACTTTATACAGCGTTTACCTCCAGCACCACGACTAATAAGCCAAGACTCGAGCGTCCAACAACAACTAACCATTCATTTCACCTTATTAAAGTCCCCACTAAAGATCCAGGGTGTGTCCTTGGAAGCTCTTTGTATCGGACATATTTCCGACTTGTGCATTCATGCATTTTTCTAGCGCATTTTTAATGGGAATAGCGTTAGACGTACGGAGGCGATTCCAGCAATGACTTTATGAGATGTCTGTGAGTAGAAACTCCAGAACAAGAATCAGTTTCCCGTCACGTTGAACTCGTTGCTTGATTCAAGAACTCTGAATTTGGTTTCATTTGCTCTGCTGTGGCAGTAAATGATCCTTTCTCAGTGTTTCTCTCCGGTCCTGTAGGATTAGCATGTCCTCGGGAGACGTCAGTCTTGTCATTTTGACCCAGTGCTTCAGATCGCGGGTCAGTCAAAGGTTAGCGCAGGAGCCGGTCTGTCCGGTCTGTTGAGTATCAAAGCTCAGCCTCTCAGATGCGGGCGAGTCTGTACATTTTCAAGATAATTACCACCTTCACGGAGTTTTGGGGTTTGTTAACCGGTGGCATCAGATAATAGTTACAGGCTAATGACAGTAATAGAGTGTTTTATGGATGCATGTGAAATCAAACTTGATGTCCTTCAGTGAGTTTAATTCCAGATGAATTGCTCATTGTGTTCCTCGTTTGGATAAAAGGGTCTGCTGGATGAATACATGTACATGTAATAGCTTTGCATGTCTGTGGACAAAGACAAACGACGGCCGTGGTTTAGCAAGTCCATAATCTGCCCATGAGCAGAGGCTAAATATAAGAGGAATGAGACACGAGACGAGCATTAGCCGTAAACGTCCTCTCTGGTGACTGACTCTGAGGTTTCTGCGGTGGATCAAATGGGTCGTGCTTTATTTCTCTCATTGAAACCAGCAGCATCTGCTTAATATTATTAGAAATCCTCTGCTTCAACAAACACTAGTTGCACTGCAACACACGAGTGTTTCTGTACACATTCTCCAATCAAGATGCATTTGCTGGAGAAGCAAAATGAATGAAGATATTTAGTCTGATGACCAGGTTCAGACCGGTTAATGGTGTCAATCACTGTGTTCAGCAGCAGCTCGAGCGGGTCTGTGTGTTCAGGGGTATTTCCACACGCCGCTGCGTTTATTTACCCAGCACGCACCTCTCCGCTCCAGCTCAACATCTCTAATATAAATATGACGGCGTGTGGAAAAGAAGCTCGGTTTAAGACGTGCCATTTGCTCTAATAATTGGAGTGAAGGCTGAAGGACACAGGCGTCTTTCTGGAGGCTCCTGGACTCTGAGCGGACGGGTGTCTGTGGAGCGTCGCCAGCTGACAGCATGAATGCGCTCAGTATAGCGCCGCGCCCGCGGCCCCTTAAGAAAACAAGCGCGCTAAAAGCCTGAGCTCAGGAAGTTTTGAATAAAAGCTTTTAGGCGGTTAGAGGCCTTATCGCAGCCGTCCATCAACTACACGCCGCTTTCTGCAGATTGACTTTGGCGTTCGCTCAGCGGATCAATACGGCCATTCAGGAGTGTGTTGCCGTACAACGACGAAAATTCGCTGAAAAGTCACCATGAAATCACAGCGGATAATTCTTGTTTTTTATAGAATACTGAAGTGTTTATTCTAAACGATTTATCGGTGTACTTTATTATTATTGTTTTAAATTAATTAGTCTTGAATCAGAATATCTTCCTCTCTGATGACGAGGGCGGGGCAACCTGTCACTCACATCAGATCCACCAATAGCAAACCACCACCATCCAATCAATTCCACACAGACACAATCAAGCCCCGCCTACATTTGTTCTTGTTCGAGAAGCGCTTCACTCAGACACAATAGAGAAGAAAATACTAGCGCAACTTCATTTTTTATGCGACGTCTTAGTCCGTGTTTTAGAATGAATGATGAAGTGGGGAAGAACGAGCTCTTCTGTGAGATGAACTCTTGATTCGGTGCGTCACAGATGCATGATGGGAGATCAGCTGAAGTAAGGATTTGGAGAAGTTTATTCATGCGTTTATCTTCACTCGATTACACTTCTGCAACTCTATTATGGTGCTCAAAACTAAATGTTGGACAGATTACAGATGGTCCAGAACGCGGCCACAGAATATGACCAACATTACGCCCGTTTCAGATCGCTGCATCGGTTAGGGCTTCTTATAGAGAATTATTTTAAGCTTTTAATGTTTGTTTTTAATTCTTTGCATGGGACCGCCCTGCCGTACACTGCTGACCTGATCCATGTTCATAAGTCAGAGATGTAATTAGGATCTCATATAATATAAATAAATTGTAATCTTGCGTTTAGAGCAGACCGTCAGAAACACAAACCCTCCAGAGTTTGACATTACAGCATCTGATCAGCTGAAACTGAAACAATACACTGTAACGTCACTGCAGGAAACATCGTGAGAGTGTGTGTGAGTGTGAGTGTGTGAGTGTGTGTGTGAGAGTGTGTGTGTGTGTGAGTGAGTGTGAGTGTGTGAGTGTGTGTGTGAGAGTGTGTGAGTGTGTGTGTGTGTGAGTGTGTGTGTGTGAGTGTGTGTGTGTGAGTGTGTGTGTGTGTGTGAGTGTGTGTGTGTGAGTGTGTGTGTGAGAGTGTGTGTGTGTGTGTGTGAGTGTGTGTGTGAGTGTGTGAGTGTGTGTGTGAGAGTGTGTGTGTGTGAGTGTGTGTGAGTGAGTGTGTGTGAGTGTGTGAGTGTGTGTGTGTGAGAGTGTGTGTGTGTGAGTGTGTGTGAGTGTGTGTGTGTGAGTGTGTGTGTGTGTGTGTGTGTGAGTGTGTGTGAGTGAGTGTGTGTGTGAGAGTGTGTGTGTGTGTGTGTGAGAGTGTGTGTGAGTGTGTGTGTGTGTGTGTGAGTGTGTGTGAGTGAGTGTGTGTGAGTGTGTGTGAGTGTGTGTGAGTGAGTGTGTGTGTGTGAGAGTGTGTGTGTGTGTGTGTGAGAGTGTGTGTGAGTGTGTGTGTGTGTGTGAGTGTGTGTGTGTGTGTGTGTGTGAGTGTGTTCAGAGACTAAAGATCAACTGTTTGTGTTGTAGGTCATTTTCTGGGAAACAACACAGTGATAGACGTTCTACGGCGTGAAGGTTATGAGGTGGAGCACACTCCTGCTGGAGAGCCGCTCCGCAGGTAACACACACACACACACACACACACACTCACACACACACACTCACACACACTCACACTCACACACACACACACACACACGCACACACACACACACACTCACACACACAGTGAGCTCATAATGAGGGTCCCCCGGGTCTCCGCCGCGGTCAGAATGGGGCTCATTGTATGAAGGGCTCATGGGTTTCATCACAACATATGCAGAAATATGAAGAGCGTGAGTGTGTTACAGTTAAAGTCGGTCTGAATGCAGTGAACGTCAAACTCGTCTGGAGGAAGTGAAGCGTGTTTGAGCCAGAGATTAATTCTGGTTCGGCGTGTGTTGGTCTCGCTGCAGGAGTTCAGTGAACACACACGATCAGAACAACAGAACCTCACAGATCCAGTGTTGAAGAGAGTCTTCTGGCTTCAGTGTCACGCGTGTCCTGCTGCTTGACCACACAAAATAATGTTGGGATTCAGTTTGTCAAGCAGATGTTCGTCCGTAAGAGCAGCTGAACACAACGGGAGAGACGCTACTAATTTAAATTAAAGCTATACTTTATATTTCTCAACATAATCGTTTGAATGACCGACATTTAAATCTATTAACTGAGTAAAACACTCAGGACAGACTCAACAGAATGACACTGTGAGTCAAAGTCACGTGACTTCGGCCCTTGAACTCTTGTGAGAACACACCGGTTCTGACCCACAGACGGACACTGAGAGACGATGGGCTGTTTCTGCTGATCATCTTCAGAGCGGAGCCGCTCTTCATCTCACGGGTGGTTATCAGTCGTGATCAGACCTCATGATTCCTTCATTGTGCTCTCCTCACGTCAGACTGACCCGTCCATCTTCACTGAGACCGCGCTGACGGAGCCGGTGTGAACGAGAAACATCAAACCATCATCAGAATAATCAGGACAACTGGAATGTGTTTCCATCACACACACACACACACACACACACACACACACACTCACACACTCACACACACACTCACACACACACACACTCACACACACACTCACACACACACACACACACACGTGGTGTTTTCATGGTTTATGGGGTCATTCCATAGGTGTAATGGTTTTTCTACTGTACAAACTGTACATTCTGCCCCCCCCCCCAAACCTACCCATCACACAAAATGTTCTGCTATTTTACATTTTCAAAAAAGATAATTCTGTATGATTTATAAGCAAGATCAACATTTACTAGTATTACTATACCTGTGGGGACATTTGGGTCCTCATAACGTAGGGAATACACACACACACACTCACACTCACACACACACACACACACACACCACAGACACACACACAGACACACCACAGACACGCACGCACACACAGGCACACACACACACACACACACACACACACACACACTCACACACACACACACACACACACACACACACAGGCTCTGTGAAATGAATGGATTGGCAGATTGAAGGAGACACTGGAAACTCGAGGTCCGGAAAGTTCCATTATAAAAATGTGCAGTTTGGCTCCGCCGGTCATTTGCATCGGAGCGTTTGTAATAAATTCCTGCGCTGCTTGAACTGCCAGTGAGCAGGTCTGTGGAGGTTTGATCAGGAGCAGATGGTGCAGAAGAGCGGCAGGCGCGGAGCGACGTCGACTCTGATCCACGAGTTTGAATCTGGAGTCACTCCGGATGACTGAAGTTGATACTCGAGTCGAGTCAGATTTTCGTTTCAAAGCAGCTTCACAGTAATAAACAGAATCACTGATGAAACTTCTTCAGATACGAGACATTCACTGCGACAGGTTTCATGATAAAGCGGTTTGTGTTGTGTTGGCAGTGGCAGGAGGTCCGGCTGGAGGTCAGGAGAGCCGGCGGACGCAGACGTGCTGCTGGAGCCGTTCCTGCACGAGAGCCGCGAGCCGCGGCCGCTGGACGAGGAGCTGCTGCTGACCGACAGCCTGGAGCTGCTGGAGAAGGTGGAGCACAAGCTGAAGAAGAAACGGCGCAACAAGCAGAAGAAGCAGCGGCACCGGCAGTTCAACGACCTCTGGGTGCGACTGGAGGAGAGGTGAGGTCACCGCCGGTCACTGACCGCCTCAGTGTTTTCTACAGCTTCAGTTCATGTTTCAAATTAGAGTTTTTTTTCATTTCATTTTAGTTACAGTTTTGTCATTTGTATTAGTTTTTGTTAATGTTTTGAATTAGATTTTAATTTTTATATATATATTTTTTTTAATTTTAGGTTTTTGTCATTTTTATTTATTTATTAATTTTTAAAATATGTGTATATAGTTTTTAGTTCATTTATTTAGTTTAGGTTATTTTAGTTAAATAATTCTAAATTAATATTTTTAAAACATTTTATTAATATTTTCATTGAAATATGAACTGTGTTTTTGTCATTATTTTTGTGGTTACACTTCACAGTGAAGTCACATTCATTAATGCATTCATTTACATTAACAACGCATTTGTTACAGTATTTATTAATTTTTGTTAAGGTTAGTTAATAAAAAAACAACAACTGTTCAGTGTTTGTTCATGTCAGCTCAGCTTCATTAAATAATATTAACAACTTCAGACTGTAATAATGTATTAGTAGATTAACTTAGCATTAACTAAGATTTAGAAGTATTTTTCATTGTAAATTCATGTGAAATAATGTAGTTAAATAATGTTAACAAACAGACTGTGTTAACTTTGTTAAATAGGTGTAGTTTGTTTTAAGTTTTTAGTGTTTTAGTACTTCCAGTTCTACCTGAAACGACAGTAAATGTTTGATTTCAAGCAATGAAAATGTTTTCTAAGGCGTTAGTTAACGACTCTGACGCGGGTTCGTCCCGACACGATCACGGGTTAAAACACGTCTGTGCTTCCTCAGGAGTTCTCGTGTTGTGTGGGAACGACGGCTCGAGCGTCTCGAGTGTCGGCCCGAGTCCAGGTGAGACTCCTGGGAGACGCCGCGGGGCTTCAGCGCGTCTGTCCCGACTCGTCCCGTCCGGCGCCCGAGAGCCTCCGCTGCCGCTCCAGTACGGGCGGATGGATTCGTCACGACACGCAAAATCAGACACGTAGAAACAGCAGATTTGCTGGGAAGCGTGTGAGCGGTGTCACGATTTCACGGATCAGAGTCACATTCTGTCGTTTCTAACCTCTTTCTATCCGGTGACATGTTCTCTGCTGAGTCTGGACATTTGCTCCAGTTCACTTCTACAGTCGCCCACGTAAAAACAATATTTTTTTAATAAACTGTTGATGTAGTGCGGGTTCAGGCGCTCAACACAAATACAAGGTCCTGCATATAGACTTCATTTATTTTTACCCGTGGAGGGAAACGGGCCGCTTCGGTCCGGCAGAACACGGGCAGAAGCGTCCGCCGCGCGTCTGGATTCCAGCGAGGACGCGCGCCAGAGCTCCGTCTGTGGACGTTCGGGATCGGCCCGTGTTGACACAGATGGAGGACGTGAATGAAATTCTGAAACTCTTTATTTGTGTTTCCCGTCCGTCTCATGAAGTCTGACAGACTCCAAACCTCCATTTATTTTCCCTCACTTCACGGAAAAGACGGCCGTTTAGTGCAGCTTCATATTTCATAAGCGCACAGATCTCGGCCGGTCACGTGACCGAAGACTCGGCGACGGTGATGTTTGAGCGAAACCACATGTGACTCTTGGAGCTGGAGTTCTTCTGATGTTGTAGAGTCTCGTTCCGCTCTCAGGTTTGATCTGGAGCAGATTCCTCCACAGTTCACTCGTCACATGTTAGACATCGGATTAATGAACCATTAGATGATTATGGTGATGAAGTCACGGGTTTTTGCTCCAGTATTTCATACACTCCAAAACATGATGTTCCTCCTCAGAGTTTCCAGCACAAACATCTAAACATTCTTAAATCAAGATTCATTTACTGGAGAAGAGAAATGACTGAAGATATTAATGAAAAATGAAGTGAGTTTGAGCTTAAAACAAGAACAAAAATCTGCTGATGGAGTCAGAAAAATTGAAGAATATTTAGATATTTGTGCTGGAAACAACAGAAATCATCAGTTCTCTCACACGTCATAACTCTGATCTCTCTCTCTCTCTCAGTGTGACGGCCGAGGCTCCGCCCCCTCTCGTCCGCATCATCAACGGTTACATCACTGTCCAGACACACCCACAGGAGCACGACAGAGCCAATCACGACAGGACGTTCTCAGGCTCCTCCTCCTCGTGGGCGTGGTCTCTGTGCGTTCAGATCATCACGGCTGCTTTTATAATGTTTGGATTCTGAAACGCTTCCTGCTTCATTCCGGACAAACGAAACCCATTTCACTTCCATGTACATATCAGATGTATCATAGATGTAATTTAGATTTATTAATAAAGTGTTTGTTTACTTCTATATATATATATATATATATATAGTCATTATATTTTTGACACTAAATGAGCTACTAACAAGCTTTAATCATGAAACAACAGCAGTTTCGTTTCCTTCAGTGTTTCATGAATGAGGCGTGTTGTGTTTCTTCCTCTTGTTCTTCATGTCTTCTCGATGATTGTTTGCATAGAAATGATTCATTTAATTTATTGAATAGGTAGTTTTAGTTGCTCTAAATGTGTTTGTTCATGGCAGAACGAACGTCATATTCCCGGTTCAGCGACCCGTCTGTGATCTTACAAACAACCGATTCATCTAGTTGGAGCTTCTCCAGAGGGAGGATGAATATGGATGTTGTGCTGAAGCAGCTTCACATCTGCTGCCGTCATGGTCAAGATGTTCTCCACGGAGTCTGTCGGTCTGACTGACGTCACGTCTACGGCGGTTCTGACGGCTCGTTCTCTCCTCACGCCGTCTCATGGTCCACATCATCATCGTTCTGGACTCGTCGTCTGTCCGTCAGGCCAGATCAAGGTTTGCGTACGGATGAAGCCGTTTGGATCCACAGGTTCTGCTTCAGCAATGACTGGCGCCGCGGCTCCATGGACGAGATCTTGTTTTATGCTCTGATTTATGATCTTCAACTGGACTCTTTATTGCTGGTTTCCAATGAAACGTGTGAAAGATGCTTTTGTAAATCATGTTTCACTAACAAAAAGAGTATGAAACAGATGAATGTGAAATACAAACAGGATATAGTTATATGAATATTAATGATCAATGAAAATACATCTGATGATGGTTGACTGTAGATGTGTGTGTGGATTGTTCTGTTTGTTATTATTAGCGCTGCAGTTTTATCGTCCGTCACTTTGAATGCTGTAAGCAGGTGAACAGCACTGGCACTGATCATCAGCTCAATCTGCTCTCACTCCAGCTCATGAAGCTCTCGCAGGAGGTCCGTGTGATTCGACACATGTAACGCCGTTTCCCTGCTGAAAGAGATTCTGTTGGAGCGAACGCCACATTTACACGACAGACGTCTGCTGACACTTTTATTGCATGTATGTTATCGGCCGCTGAAGTCGCGTCATGTGACACGTCGACTCGTTGAATTTCCGCACTGGTGTTTATTTGTCCAGATCAGTCCCAGAATGCATCAGCTGCCCAGCGGCGTCACATCAGACACAAATCTTCGTTACACACCTCAAATAAATACAGAATCGCGAATTCAGTTTCTGAACGTGTTACAAAAGTTCCTGATGGAAGCGTTGATGTGCCGTTATTACCGTCCACTTCATAAACGATCACGTTGGCGCGAGTTGTGAGGACCGCAGGCCAAATGGACCGACTGTTGAATGACGGATCGCACGAGAGCGGCTCTGAAACACTTTTTTCCAGCCCTACTGGGAAAGAAAACACACAGAAGGCTGTTTCAGAGCAAACCTGGTGAATCATGGAGGTCCAGCGGCTCAGAGAAACAGATGATGGCAGTCGGCCTGCCAGAGCGACAATAGCTGTGAACTCGTGTTCACTGACGAAACACAACTGCTTCCTTCCTCCGCCCGCTTTCTGAGTGTTTTAAAACGGACTTTTGGATGTTGTAGTAGGGCTGCTGCTCTGACAAAATCCACATTTTGGGCAGTTTTTACTGTACCTAACTATTTTTATTGACCCTAGAACTCGGCATATTAGACAGTAATCAGAGCCACTTATTGCACCATGAGCCCATTTCACAGCAGTTCTTCTCCACTCGCTTTAAGGGTGCCTTAAAGTGGACTTGAGGACCTCATAGTAGGGCTACTGCTCTGACAAAATCCACAGTTTGGGCCATTTTTACTGTCCCAATCTTGTTTAATGGACCCTTGAACTTGTCATATCAGACAATACTCAGCATTTCCACCATCAGTCGTTTGAAGGTTCCGTCATTTCACTGATATTACCATCAACTGCATGAAACTTTATTAACATGACATGAAAACCGATAGTAAATACATAAACGACAGCAGATGTGATTTACCAACCAAAACATATTACTAAATGGCAGATTATGAAGCGATGGATGAACCTTTGACATCAGTAACAGGACTTATGGGAATTGTTTCCTGATTTACTGTGGCGTCCTACAGTGATGTAGTTAGTTATCTATTGAATATTTAAGATTTGGTTGAGATCTTAGGAAGTGCAAAGATGTTAAACTGAAGTCATTTAGGAAAAGGCTTCTGAATCACATGTTGGTTTATATATCAGAGATACGAGTGTTTCTCTTCAGACGCTACATGAAGCCTCGATCTGCTCTCAGTGATTCAGATTTCACACGAGTGTCACTTCATTAATGCACGGCTGGAGTTTGGAAACTGCAGATTGTTTTTGAAATGTAGTTCAATTTAAACCTGCAAAGTGTAAAATGTCCTTCTCTAGTAAAGGACAGTCAGATTTGCCAAGACAAGTGTAAAAACCCTAAAGATGTGTGAAGTAAATCATGTCTGGGTTGACGCTTTTTTATAATTTATATCCATGTATACGGGTCAATGACGCGACTGGTCATTTTTTTTGTCCAAAGGCCTTAATAATAATAAAACACAAAGATATGACATCCAAAGTAAGTTAGAACAACTAGATCTCTTTTAATGAATACAAAAGGTTTTGCTACAAATAAATGTCAAAAGGTCATTCGGTTTAACCGTCCAAAGGCCAACACAGCCATTTCATTTGTGATTAAAATATCTTAAAATGTAATAAAGGTGTATATTTTTTTTATTCTGCCATGATTTTATAACATCATTTATCAACATGGTGCAACACGGTATTAAAATCATGTGTAGAAGTTGTTGCTTTGTTATGAGAAAGACTGTCTTGAAAAATAATTTCATTGATGTCTTTCGGAGTAACCGATATAAAGGGACCATTCTGGATTAAGTCATGTGACAGGATGTGACATCATTCAGACACCTGCAAAGGACCACATGGTTGTGAAGGAAAAACTCTCTTTTAATTATTTGCATGTCCAAAACATCAGGTCATTCGGTACAACCACAATAAAACATGGGAAATGTATTTTAAAAACTTCTACTAAAATATTTGATTGCCCTTTTGCTAAATAACTAGATCTCAGCCTGTTAGCATGGTTTGAAAATGCTGTCATTCAGTAAAACCGAAATTTTGATTTACCCAAATGGCTTTTTTGGTGACATATTTTGCCCATCTGGTAAAAAAAAAGAAGATAAAAACAGTGATAATGGATTATAAAAACCACATAATCTCACTGTTAACACTTCATAAAACTTCAAAATGTATTATATCTCCATTATATTTTTTAACACTTTTCACAGCCTCATTCGTCAGTGACCCACATATATATTTAATGGAATGAATTTCTTTATTTTTTGTCCAAGTCATTTGATGCTGACCGTGAGTTGTGTTATTGTGACGGAGATCAGATCAAACAGAACACAGCTTTGATCCGTTTTCATCTGGACAGACGGACACATCTGTACGTCCACACACACGTGTGCAGAGAAACACGTCTGTCGCCGCAGGAGCACGAGATGAAAGCAGAAATATTAATGCGCACAACATTCAGTTCATCTCCATCATTATTCTAAAAGACAGGAATGTTTGAAATAGTTTGGGATTTTTGAGTTGTATCTCCCAGGATACTTTGTTTAGGTATTAAAAAAAGCAGCTCCAGTAGAAAAGATTTATCATGAACTCTGTCTTTGGAAACTCACACGTATAAACCTTATTAAACTATTTACTTTTTATTTTTATTTACTAGTTTACCTGTAGGGCGTTACATAGGCAGCCAATTAATGCCTGCCTTGTGCTTTGAATATATTTTTTTTTATTACAGAATTCATATTTTCTCGTTTTATTTGCCTTATTTTATTAGTTCTGTGTATAGAATGAGTAAGATATGGCTAATTAATTTTTAATTACTGTATTTAATTTTTTATTACTGTAGCTTTATTACATTCTCCCGCGATTTGCGAATCTCAAAGTATCGCGGTACGTGAGTGGACGCTCTTCTCGTTCTGTTTTACGCGCTGAATAAACAAAATGGACATTCGTCGTTTTTTTTATAAATCCACTACTAAAAGTGTGGAGTTTTCTAATTCTACTTCAACTATCAATTCCATTGCTGCTAATACTACCACAGCAATCGAGGCTGCATCAGAGAACAACGCCGGCCCTGGAACCAGCAGCACCGCCACCGTGTCAGCGGAGATACCCTTTCCTTCTTCTGCTTTAGGTAAGATATTGTAATGTCTGAAGTAGTTCTATGACAGGTCAAGGGAGGCTCTGTTTATGAGCTTTAATCGGAACGAAGAAGAACACACTGTAACAAGCGCACCCGTCTAACACACTCGCTTTTTTTCGCCGCACTTCTGAACTCCCGTGTTAACCCTATCACTGCCGATGCAAAACAAAACAGCAACTATAAAGAGTCTGTTCTATTAGCTATTCTTTGTATAAAGTCATTGTTCATTGTAAATGTATTTTATATGTAGAATGTATGATATATAAATATGATATAAAAAAAAATCTGAGCTCGTGGTCTGCTGGCCTGGTAGGTGCCCCCCCAAGCACAAAAGTGAAACTCCGCCTATGGGGCGTTACGCTGAACCCACATTGGACCAGCTGTTTGGAAAACGGATGGACGGATGATTCAGCTGCGGCGCCATCTTCTGGCGAGACGAGGGAATTTATTTGGCACAACCCTCACAGTGCATTATGGGTATTCATGGGTATACATCATTTGTACGCTCATTGACGTCCACTATTGTTTTGGACACCACTAAAACTGTCTGTCCCCTCCAACAGTGCCCCGTTTAAGAGTATAGGGGCGATTCCGGACCGCCAGACACTCGTCCATACTGTGACATGATTCAGGATTGAGTGCGCAGCCCTACTTTTCATTTATCCATCCAAAATTATCCAAATTCCATGATATTCCCAGTTATACAGTAAAGTTTATTTTTATGGCTGGATTTGTGGGGGGAGGAGCCTTCTCACTCACAGAGCATTTTATTGGATGAAATTAGTACTGCAAGAGTCATCAATGTATTCTGTCTTTTTTGTCCCATAAGTGAAAATGTGTAAATCTGACAAAAGAGTAAATGTTAAAGGGTTAAATCAGCCAAAAATGAACTTTCTGTCATGAGTTCCTCTGCCTCATGTGGTTCCACACCTTCGTTCATCTTCAGAACACAAATGAAGATATTTTTGACGAGGTTTATGACTTTCCAGGTCCAGAAAGGAAGTAAAGACATGGTTAAAACAGTCACGTGATGCAGTGGATCAAGAGACCACGATACTTTCTGTGTGCAGAGGGCAGAGGAATTAATGACTAAAAGTTCATTTTTGGCTGAATTGGCTTTAACATTTACTAGTGCACCAGCAAAAAGATCAGAGATGAAGACATGGAGTAAAAGCATCTCATTTTGATTTCGAGAAGGTCAGCACTGGTGGGATCATTTCCGCAGTAATCCCAGATTCAGCCAGTTAACCCTTCGCTCCTGAAGTTCCGCTTGAAGCGACGGTCAAAGGCTGCAGGAGTCCTGAGGAGCGCTGCCGCTGCCGGACGGACTTCCCTTCAAAAGAACAGCAGTGTGGAACAGCTCAGCAGGACACTGAGAGAATATTCACTGACCCGCAGATGAATATTAAAACACTCATGCAGATTCTGAGAGACTCCAACAGACGGCCGCTGACTCTCAGACGGAAACTCTTGATCTGCGTCAGGAATGTAACGCACAGATTTTGGGTTCGGCTCACGTCTGTCACGCTTTACTGTACTGAATACCAGCAGCTCGTGCTCGTAAAACATATTTGAAATGTTGCTCACAAAGAGAAATGAAGTGTTGTGCGTGAAGAAATGCTGTGCTAAAGCGCTGTCATGTCCGAGTCGACCACATGAAAGAAAACTTCCAGTAACCGAACTGAATCAGTCGAGCCGGACCAACAATCATGTGACCACATCACACGACTGGACGCCGAGATTCCTGTGAGGATAATGACCGTTTCTGGACAAATAACTTAATAACCCTAAACGCAGAACAGCTTTTGTGAATCAAAACACAAAACCACACTAAATCATGCGTGTAAACGCCAATCGCTCTCACTTAACCCTCTGAGGTCGGCCGTCACGCCGGCGTGATTTACTCACTTTTTTCTTGTCAGTGTGAAAGAGACTCAAAATGCTCCGTCAATTTTGAACATACAATCAAGAGATATATACCATTGCAATCTGTGAAATGTCTACTTTGACTTGTGCACACTCATAGTAAAAACAAAATGTTGTGCTTTTTGCAAAATAAGCAAAACTAACATGATGCGTGAGCTGCGATCTCTCTCCGAATGAAATCCATTCTGATAGTCATAAGAAAATGAACGGTAACTTAGTGAATACTATTCACACAAATATGAAACGCATGTCTAAATAAACGTTGAAATGTCAGGTTTTAAATCATGTAAGTCAAATCTAAAACAAATATTCTCTGTTTATGTAATCTGTTTGAAAACGGAGAGAAATCAGTCGTTCGCGAGCCAGCTCATTATCTGTAATGTGACCACGCCCACGGAGAGCGCGCGCTATTCAAACACAAATTCTGAGGCGATTACTGTAACAGAGAGTTAACGCCCACATATGCATCTCACACGCCCCCCGGTCAATGCCATAAAAAACATGAAGTTTCTTCATAAGATTCACTGAACGTTCATCGCGTTTTGAGGATGGCACGCTACTCTGGTAATGAAGCCCTTCAGATGATTCTGGACAGCGAGGAAGAATTCACCTTTTCCTCAGAGGACGATTGCAACTCAGATGACGAACGGGTGCATTTCGATTTTTATTCTGAATAAATGCTGTTCTTTTTAACTTATTATTGATCAATAAATCTTGCAAAAAGTACCACAACTGTTTCCAACATTGATAATAAAGCAGCACATTAGAACGATTTCTGAAGGATCATGTGACACATAAAGTAAATACAATAAAACAGATTAAATTCTGTGAATCTCCTTACATTCTTAGTTCAAGATGCTTCACAGCTTTGGTCTTTGGATGGGCCGTTAGCCATTGGGGGAGTGTCTTTTGTCTCCCCTGGTGTGAATTGCTAATGTATTCATGGCCATCACCACTCCCACGCATACAGCAGTGGTGACACAAAAACTGATTTACAAAATTTAAATCATTATATTGTTGTTTGTGTTGAAGCATTCAGAATGATTTCCACATCATTGTGTAGTAAAAATTCTAGCCTACAAGCGTGATAACTCAAAAGTCTTGTGAACAACTATTCAGTATGTGTTTTATGGCCTTATTGCAAGGGCATTTTTTTTGCCAAAACTTACTAACCACGCATAATCTTTATTTTTAAAATAATGCAAACATGTACATCTATTTTGCTCACATATTATTGTAGCAGAGTTTGTGCTGAATACAGCAAAATTACATGTTGGCCAATAGTATGTTATTAGTAGCTGAAATAAGCACAAATGTCAGAGCATGTAAAACTACTCCAGGACCCCAAATCAGCCTCAGACCCCAGAGGGTTAAAATCTATTAAAAGGTACAAAAAAACAAACTGACGTGACAAATGATGGACACATTTACTGTTCAAAAAATCATTAAACTTTGCAAACTATAAATCATTATAAAAGCACACTATTATGTCTTGAAAGTTCCATGAAGAACCTTTAACATCCATGATATCTTCTTTATAGTGGAAAAAGATTGACGTGTGGACTCGATGTCAAGCAGAAGTCCAGAGTCTTGTGATCTCAGAGAGCGTGATGATGGGTGAAAGACATCGAACGGCCTTCCTCCTCTACAGAACATGTTTCTGATGCAGAAGAGTCAGTTCACGCATTCATGACGTCTAGACTAGATCACTGTAATGCATTACTAGCTGGTTGTCCTGCAGCTGCTGGAGTTCTTACTAGATCAAGAGTGTGTGACCATATAACACCAATCTGATCATCTCTACACTGTTTATAAAGTACTGCTGCTGACCTGAAAGCCTTTCCAACGTTCAGCTCCTGTGTATTGAACTGAAGTCCACTAAAGGAGGGAGAGCGTTTTCACATCAGGCTCTGAAGTCATGGGTCTTCACCCGCGGCAGTGTCCGTCAATTAATGTTTGATCACAACAAAAAAAAATTTAAACATGGGTAAAACATCACAGAGTCAAATTTAAATAAAATATATTTGATTTTACAAATTACATTAACAGCTTTAAAAAAAACCCTTCCGTCCACATGCGGTCACGTGATCTCATGACGCCGTCAACGCAGACTATGAGCGCTATAATCTGAAAACGCTACTGGCTAATCATTTATATACAATTTAGCTCACTTTGTAATATCTTCAGCTTAAAGTTCAGGTAAATGTATAATCGTCCACCTGACAGTAAAATTAAAATGTGACGTTCTGTTTAAACTTAAAGGCCGGGACACACCAGCCCGACGTCCAAGAACTCGCGGCGAAAGCCGCCGGTGTTGTCGCTCATGTCGGCTGCGTCGGGGGAAAATATGTGCTTGAACACCGAAAGACCTTCAGCCGACTGTCAACTAGCGCACGCGTTCTGCACCTGCGTATAAAGGCGATAACTGTCTATTTAAGCAGATATATTTGTCTATATTCGTCATTCAAAAGGGAAAAGCGAAACCAAGACTGCAAGTAAACAAACCATAAACAAAGCAGCGCTTGCTTACCGTTTAATATCAGTCATGCTGATCATGTTATTATTCCACTCCGCTCATGTTATTATGAAAATATTCGTGCATTCGAGTGCTCGGGTGAGATGACCTTCTGTCGGTGCCGTCATGACTTATTCGCTTGCTTTCATAACTTTTGCTTTATATTCTCGTGAACTGACTCGTTCGCTATCTAAACAGCCAATCAGAGTTCTCTCTCTCACTGACGGCCCGACGCCGATTCAACATGTCGAAAAACACCCGACGAGGACCAACTTCAGCCGACGGAGTGGAACACACTGAGAAAACTTAGTCGACGAACAAAAACTGCCCGACGGCCGATCGTCGGCCTGGTGTGTTCCGGGCTTTAAGTTGAAGTTCACAGAAACGTATAATTGTCCACCTGACAATAACATTTAAGTGTATGAAACTGCAGATCTATTACAATAATTGTGTTCAAGTCAACTCTGAACTTAATTAACTGTGATTTTAATTGCAACAGTTTGTTATGATGCAAAAATATGAAAATATAGCCTACAGACAATGTACAACAACATAGTTCTAATCTATATTGTCTCAACATAATATTACTATCGTATTATGATTGATTTCTGTTAATATCAGAGGCTGTTTGACACGTTTCGTGTCGGGTCCTGCTCTGTGTCTCGCTCATCTAAGGGGTCCTTGCCCTGAAAAACGTTGAAGATCCCTGATCTAAACTGTAATGAAGGCCGAGTCAGCGGATGAGATCCAATCGCAGGTTTTAATATCAAAGAGGACGGTCAGACAGGCAGTGGTCACAGAACGGCAAACAGGAGTGTCAGAGGAAATGGCAGAATCGTGGTCGGAAAACAGGCAGAGATGTGAAGGGCAGCGAGTATCATAATCCAGTAAAACAAACAATAATCCAAAAGACAGGCAGAGAAACAATCCCGAATGGTAAACAGACCAGGAAAAACAAGACCGGGATAATTGCTCAGAACTGAAAACGCAAGGAAATTTCAAGACTACATGACTGTGTTTGTGGAGCTTAAATAGTCCAGATGATAGGCTGCAGCTGGTGGGGTGATCAGTGACAGGGCTTCTGGGAAATGTAGTGCGCTGTGAGTGAGTGAACGGTGTCGAGTCCATGGTGAAGAGCCTCTAGTGTATGAACACTTCAACTGACGCTGGAATAGCCTTCCTGATGATGTTCGGGCTCAGACTCTAGATCTAGATTAAAGACGCGTTCGCATGATGATCTCAGATCCTTGTTCTCCAGTTAAATCAGATCAACTGCACATGACTATCTTTGGTTAATGTTATGAACAGCAGCGACGCTGATTATTCTCCAACTGCTTTCCTGTTTTCGTGCGGAGCTGACTGGAGTACGACATGTGTTGTGCTTCGACACGATATTGTGATGCTACTCAAATAAACGTGAACTGAACAGACGTCTTGTGTTCCAGTAGGGCTTTCGGTTCACATTCATTGAAATACTAAAGCTTTCCTCATATCATCACATTCCTCGTTATTACCGAAGGAAGTCCGTTTCCAGGCGTCCAAGACCACTTGGATTCAATCACGTGATCAATCAAAGAACCGCTGCGGTCCAGACGACACGTCATCCTCGCCAAACAACAAATGTACCGAAATGCTCAATCGAGCGCATTGAGTTTGTTGATCAAACACAAAGACACACAGAGCGAATGTCGTCAACCCAAATCGCCTAAAATACTCCACATGAATTAAACAAAGAAATAATTTTACAATCCAGAAACAGCCCAGCAAATAAGATAAGATAAATCACTCACCGCTCTTCTCAGCTCTTCTTCAAAGGGAGTTCCTCACTGCAATCATTGAAATCATGTTGTTGTCTGTCAAACAGTTCATGCGTGGATGTCCTCAGTCCACTTCGACACAGGCTGAGGTACAGAAGATCCTTAATCCAATTTCCACATTGGGAAAAGCACACTGGAGCATTGCACTTCCAGACGAGGGGTCGCAGGTCAGAGTTCATGAGAGACTGTGACGGGCCTCGTTCTTCAGACGGCTTCAAAAGCTCCAGAACTGGCAGGTTTCTTCAGATGTGATTCACCTTTAATACATGATGATCATCGTCAATAATGAGAAGAAACACGATCCGTTCACTGCCTGTGAGGACATGACTGTGAGAGTCGGATTCATCTGCTCTTGTTTTTATGTTGATTTGGCGAGAGCGTTCTGTCTGGTGAACTTGAGTAGCAGAAACTTGTCTGGCCATCATCTCCAACTCTCAAAACTGTATTTTCCAGGAAAACTGCAGCAGATGTCACCAGATCCTGCTCTCTCTGAAGGACAGCGCTGGTTCTCTGGATCTTCTTCAGGTTGACACACTCCCATTCAAATTAGCAACAAAATCTTACATGAACTTCCCCATAAATGTTGTTTCTTACATCATGTCTGATAACGTTCCAGCAACAAGCCGTTAGTCTGTCCACACCAGATTCCACCTAATCAATCACAAATCACAGCCAATCAGAAGAGAGAGTGGGCGGAGTCTCTGCACTCCAAACTGATGAGCGCATAAACAAGTGAATAAATATTAAACAATTTTAACATTATTAAAAATGCTTACAGAATGACTGAAATGTTCTTGTTTTATTTCACTTGTTTTCATGCTTTGAGGTGAATTATCCGTTTGTTGTTTTCAGTACGGCTGTCGTGTAAACTCACATCAAATAAAGCACACGATCAGCACCTGCGATCATCAGAGTTTGTACGTTGTTCCAGCCGCGATGTGAATGAAATAGAAACCGTTTCTTGAATAGATTGGCGGCTGATTCATTTATAAAAGAGATCTTTTATTGCGTCGCGTCTGGTTATGCTTATATGTTAAAAAAGCTTTTAATTAAGTTTGGTCCAAGGAAATGCACATGTGCAGCAACAGCAGCTTCTGACGGTTGCCACGATGATGTCACGACTTGACCAGTCGTGATTGGCTGTTTTCAGAGGCCGCATCAGCGCGTCATCGAGCGTGATCGAGGTCTGCAGCGCATGAGCCAAAAGTTCTGTACAGCCCACAAATTAACAAAATGATCTATAATAACAGAAAACAATATTTTTATCCTGACGAGATGCCTGCCTGCTCTCTGTCCATTGACTATCAGATAGAGCCCTGACTTTACCTGGCTAATATATGACTTTAATAAATTCAGCTATCTAGCATCAATGTTCCCGCTGTCTAGCCAGAGAAGAACAATGCTAATGGACTCTCGCTCGGGCCGGACAGACCTGCTGTTGGCAGCGATGATGGAGTTTATGAATGCTCAGAGGACGAGCAGATGTTTGAGCTGTTAGTCAATCCGTTCATTTCATTACAGAGTTTGGCTGCAGACGCGTGTTCTTCATATGAATGATCAGCGCTGGCCTGATGTCAGCGCGAGCCTTTTCACTCGCGTTTCCCCGTCGAGCCACAATACATCAAACCCCGGTGTCGTCCACAGAACGCATTCATCTTTTCTACCCGTGCATTTTAAACTCCCTCGCTTCTATCAGACAGAACTGGGCCACAAAGCCATTCATTTCCCACATTCAACGGCGAGTTTGAAGCCAAGAACGAGTTCTTCAGAGAACCTCCTCCTGAATGAACCTGTAAACAGACCAACTGACTGAAGATGAAGAGATGAAGCGTCCTTCATCCGGGCTTCAGATGCAGCTCCATTAATGGTCAGGAAGCATTAAATGACCTCACTTCCTCTAGGATCTAGTGTTGATGGCAGTGGAGGATCATCTACTGCATTTGGTTCATCAGCTTGTGACATTAGAGATTTAACTCCACAGCACATGATGGGACCGTAACCGTGGAATCCCAGCGAATCCAGAGAACGTGTGGAAAGGACCTCAGTCCTGCGTCTCTCCGCTGTGTTTTTAATTAAAGCGTCAGCGGGACGAAATCAAGGCTGAAAGCCAGACAACAGCCGTCGAGTGGATCGTCAATAAGCGCTTTGTGTCGTCGTCGGCTACAGGTCATTTGAAATTAAAATCCGAGCGTTTCATAAATGCACACATTGTGAGGCCAGTTTTCCTGAGGCTGGACTGATCAGAATAATTACTCGGCCGCGCTCTGAATGACGGCACTAATTTGTTTGGAGTGTTTCTGAAATGACATCAGTTCGGTGTCGGATTAGAGCGAGGAAAGTTAAACACGCCTGTGGGCCGAACATGCGTCTGACAGGCCGGAGTGAAGCCTTTCTCTAATATTTATGTTCTGCTGCATGAGAACAAACTCAAACGAGCTGCAGTGAATCCGTTCATTTGGTCAATGATTGACTCGGAGGAACCGAGGCCTTGTTCTGCTCCGCTTGAGACGTGAGCGCTGTGAACAGAAGAGCAGCGTGAATGTTGTTGAAACTCTACTTTTGTGTTCCACAGAAGACAGACAAAAGATGACAGAGTGGTCATTATAACTAACTTTAAGAGTCTCTCTCAGTTTGCAAACTTTTGTGACTTCAGTTGAGCAGAAACAATATCTGCAGAGTAACGACACTCAGAGTTCAATGAAGAGAGAGATCTTTTCTTTTACAGAAATTGCTTTTAAAACGGCTGGTAGGAACTACAACAAGCTTCTTCCTGGGTTGGTGACATCACTAACCCCAAAATTTACATAAACCCCGCCCCCGAGAACACTCAACAAAGGGGGCGGGGCCATGTTGTGCTGCTTTAGAGAAGAGGAAGAGTTGTTGTCGTCGAGTGTTGTTGATGCCTTCATTTTACGCCGGACTGCTTCACAAACGAGGGTGGATTCAAGGAAAAAAGATGAACGTGACGACACATGCTAGTGATGAGTTGATCAACTCCACAGCAACTACATCAATTTATCCACTAACCGTTCAGAAACTTCTTCCTGAGTCTCTCCATCAGTTTGAACACTTTCCTCATTTTGTCTGCGTGAGATTCTCCAGCTTTGTTGTTGTTGAGCTGTTAAAGCTCCGCCCTCTTCTGGAGCAGCAGCTCATTTGCATTTAAAGGGACACGCACAAAAACACCCAAATAGAGGCGAATTTGACAAGCAATAATAAATGATCTGTGGGGATTTTTAGCTGAAACTTCACTGACTAGACATTAGATCTTGTGAAAGATGTTAAACTAAAACAGAAATCACTGGAGAGGAGTAATGAAGATCCCTGTGTCAGGAGAAGAAAAGTAGATCCACAAAGGCAAATAAAACAAAGAACAGCCGTAATTTTGAAACATGAAAGTTTTATACAAGCTTTATTTACAACTTGAATAACAACTGTACAGTTTTGCAGCGTCGGAAGCACAAGTTCATCAATGGAGACACATTATGAAACGCATCTTCTCTGTTCTCGTGGTGAACTGTCGAACGCTCCTCCAGCGTCGCACACATACAGTATGTACATATTGTATACAAGCAATATAAAACTTGGCAAATGGAACGAATGTTTGCTACTTCAGATGAAACTTCTGATAAAATCAAACTCGCACAGCAAGATCACGACCGTTTTCCTCGGTTTGCGGCGTTCGTCTGCTCATGGACGGTTGTGAGAGACGTTGAGCGTTTAACCTCTGAACTCGGTCCACGGTGATCAGAAAGCCTCAAACATTCAATCGATCGCCTGTTAAAAACAACACTAGATACTGATCGCAGACGTGCGTCCGTCTCGTTCGGCCATCGCTGTGCGTTACGGGAATATTTAGTCACAGCTGATGAAGAAAAGCAGAATATTTACTGCAGCAGTTTGTAACTGTGTCAGAATCATCAAAGCACTTACTGATTCAGCATCAAATAAATAGAGTTCAACACTATGGGTAACAGACACGGTTCAGCTCCTGTCGTTCATTCTAATGGCTGATGAGCAGGTGTGATGAAGACCAAGAGGCCCGTTTGTTCATTTAAACTACAGAAAATACTGAAACAATGATCAAAGCAACTAAACAGACGTCAGAGCAGTTTCCATTCGTCTTTAAAGTGTAACAGTCGAAG
Source organism: Zacco platypus (assembly GCA_038088235.1). Taxonomy (NCBI): domain Eukaryota; kingdom Metazoa; phylum Chordata; class Actinopteri; order Cypriniformes; family Xenocyprididae; genus Zacco; species Zacco platypus. The sequence goes on from CM076082.1 coordinate 41,843,105, forward strand.
CTCACGCTCTTCTGCATGATGATTGACATGCGCCGGCCCCGCCCACTTCTGATCGGCGTGCGAGACCAGAGCATTCTGGGACAGCGTGGGTTAGTTAGTGTGCAGCGATGGGTTAAACTGCTCAAATCACTGTCAGTCATGCAGCCCCGCCCCTTGATGTCATGCAGCCCCGCCCCCTGCCGCTCATGCTTTAACATCACTGTGAAAGAGAGAGATTGACAGGTGTCAGTCACAGATTCAGCAGCAAGCGTCCGCTGAGCGTCACCGGAGAGTCGCGGCTCCTCGTCCCGATTCGACAGCATGATTTAGAATATAAATGTTTGGACTGTAAACATGATGTTCCTCCTCAGAGTTTCTAAAATCAAGTTTTTAAATCAAGATTCATTTACTGGAGATATTAATGAAAAATCATCCAAATGAAGTGAGTTTGAGCTGCTGAGGAGGACCGAAGGACACGAGACTCGAGTGACGACAGCGGACGCGACAGACGACAGTGATTGACAGCAGCTGAGTCTGTATTAAGGCATCGGGAATGAATTGACAAAAACAACAGGAAGCGTCTTTAAATGTCGCATGACCTACACAAGACACACACGTGTGGTGCAACATGAAGCTCTTTCAATGCATAGATATCAATGGAAATAAAGAGGACAGCTGAAAGACTCAACGTAATTAAGAAGTGTGGTGTGATGCATTAGGCTTCACCCACCAGAGCAAATAAAACACTCAAAAGTCTCCTGTGCGTCAGTAATAACCCTTAAAATACTGCAAAGCCTCCTTTAAAAGTGTCCTATGGGAGACGACACGTCAGTCGGCTGAGAGGCCGAGATCGTTTGTTCGGAGTGTGTTGATTAATTAATGCTGATATAATTAAAGCGAGCGGGAGCGTCCAGAGACCCTGATTCATCAGATGGGCCGAGAGGAGGAAGAGACATGAAGGGGAGGAGTCGGGCGTCCTGATTGGCTGTGCTGAGGTTGCCATGGTGACGCTCTACCTGGCCGCGGTGGGCTGCACGTGGCCCGGATACGACCGTCTGGTGCTGGTGGCCTGTCTCTGCCGGGCCAGGAAAGACTGACCCGAGCCGGTGCTGGCCAACCGATCCTCCGCCGCTTTCTTCTGCAGAGCCATTCCCTGAAACACAGTGTCATCGTTCTGTGACTGTGGCGTTTATTACTGTGAAGCTGCTTTGAAATAATCTGTATTGTATGAAGACGTGACTTGTGTGGATATTAGTGTTCAGCATTTAAACTTTCACATCCTTCACAGACAAACTTCAGCTCTCTCTAACGGTGGTCAGTGTCACAGCGCCACCTAGTGCACACGACAGCCACAGCGTGAGCAGCGAGCCGGTGTGTGTCGTGACAGTGTTGATACGCACCATGTTGTACCAGGCGGACACAATGAGTTTCTCCTCCTGGTCTCGCTGAGATTTTGACTTGTCGTACTCCTTCTGCACAGACAAACACGGTACGGTCACATGAGTGAGAGTTTGTGTGTCTGACCTCGAGTGAGTGTGTGTGTGAGAGAGAGAGAGAGTGAGTGAGAGTGAGTGTGTGTGTGTGAGAGAGAGAGAGTGTGAGTGTGTGTGATTGTGTGTGTGTGACCTCGAGTGAGTGTGAGTGTAAGTGTGAGTGTGTGGGTGTGTGTGTGTGTGAGAGAGAGAGAGTGTGTGTGTGACCTCGAGTGAGTGTGAGTGTAAGTGTGAGTGTGTGGGTGTGTGTGTGGGTGTGTGTGAGAGAGAGAGAGTGTGTGTGTCTGACCTCGAGTGAGTGAGTGTGAGTGTGTGTGTGAGAGAGAGAGAGAGAGTGTGTGTGTGTGTGTGTGTGTGTGAGAGAGAGAGAGAGTGAGTGTGTGTGATTGTGTGTGTGTGTGGGTGTGTGTGTGTGTGTGTCTGACCTCGAGTGAGTGTAAGTGTGAGTGTGTGTGTGAGAGAGAGAGAGAGTGTGTGTGTCTGACCTCGAGTGAGTGTAAGTGTGAGTGTGTGTGTGAGAGAGAGAGAGAGAGTGAGTGTGTGTGATTGTGTGTGTGTGTGTGTGTGTGGGTGTGTGTGTCTGACCTCGAGTGAGTGCAGCATCCTCTCACGCTCCTGCAGCTGGTTCTTCAGGGCCTGAACTTCAGGAGCAGAACCCTGATTCTGTTTGGGGTCCAGTGTACGGATGACCTGCACACAAACACAACATCAGAATCACACACTGTTTTTCCACTGTACAAACTGTACATTCTGTCCCCCTACCCCCCCACCCCCACCCCTAAACTTAACCCTCACAGAAAATGTTCTGCTATTTTACATTTTTAATAAAACATTGTTTAATATGTTTTTAAAGCTGTTTGAAATATGAGGACTCATGAAATGTCCTCAGAAAACATGTTTAAGTTGTAATACCAGTGTAATATAACATTATACACATCTGAAAATCATGAAAACAAGCACACACTCACACTCACTCACACACACACACACACACTCACTCTCACACACACACACACACACACACACACACACACTCACTCTCACTCTCACACACACACACACACACACACACACTCTCAGGTGTGTCAGACATACGCTCTTGGCTTTCTCCAGGTATTTCTTGTATCTCTCCTCCATCTGTTTCATATCTTCATCTTTCTTCTTCAGCGCATCCTCCAGCTCTTCAATCCTCTGAGCTGAAAGGATTCAACACACACTCGTTTAAACAATCTGCAAACACACACACACTTTTTCAAATCTGCACTGAAACATGATGTTCCTCCTCAGAGTTTCTGTCTCGTTTTCCAGAACAAGCATCTAAACATTCTTAAATCAAGATTCATTTACTGGAGAAGAGAAATGACTGAAGATATTAATGAAAAATCATCAAATGAAGTGAGTTTGAGCTTAAAACAAGAACAAAAATCTGATGATGGAGTCAGAAAAATCATCTTCATTCAGAGAGAAAACAAGATTATTTTTCTGACTCCATTTGGCAGATTTTTGTTCTTGTTTTAAGCTCAAACTCAGGGCGTGTCTCAATCAGCGCTCTAGTTCACTAGTTAGGGCACTGATTATAGGCCACTTTAAATCACAAAATCCATCCAGTGCACTGAAACTTCTGTCCCCTAAACCACAAAAATGTTCACTACGTTCCCTCAACGGGAGTCCTGAAGCGTGAAACTCAAAACACATCATGACACGTGACTGATGTTTTGATAAATCAATCCATTATTTAATCACATCTCACTAGAGAGGTAGTGAACATAATCTAGCTAACATTCATAATTAATTTGCAGCTGAAATGTTGAAATACTGTTGAAATGTTGATATACTTTCAACATCATTACAAAACATAACGTCAGAAAAATATTAGTTCTGCTGTTGTTCATTAATTCCTGGATTCATGCACACGATGTGCTGGAAAACGAGACAGAAACACGGATCTTCTGCAGTGTGTTGATCACGAGTCTCACCGCTGGAACTGTGTTTGTTCTCCAGCTCTTCGATCTCTGCGTTCTTCTCCTGAAGATTATTAGAAGCGTCCCTTAATTTCTCTCTGAAGACCAAGAACAATCACACCCTCCGTCATTCATGATGAACTCCGTCACTGTGATAAACACGATCAATATGTGCTGATACTCACAGATGTTCCTGACACTTCCTCTTCAATAACACCGTCTGAAGAAGAAGAAGAAGATGTTAAAGTTCGTCCAACACAAACTCACTCTCACGATGCTTTAAAGCTCATGTGAAACACTGCAGCGCCTCCTGCTGGACACACACCGCAGGGTCACGAGCCCTTCAGTGTTCACTACTGAGGGTGCTGAAGAGTGCCTGATGTCGTTCACACTGCAGTGATCCAGCAGAGGGCGCTGACGAGCTCAAAACCACCATCAACCAACACCAGACAAACACACAGAGACTGTACAATGTTCATATAAACACTGTACGAATGTGATCAAATTACAGCAGCAGCTGACTAGTGGTTAGTGAGGTCGACTAGTGAATTGATGTGTTCCACTTATATGGAGATTTGTGAGCAATAAACATTAGTCTCTGATTGAACACCTGTAGAGGCTACTATCATAAATATAACTTTTACTTTACTCTATAATATCCTCTATATTGTGATAAACTTCATTTAATAAAACAATCAAACTGAAGTGTGATTGAAAATGCAGTGCAGGACGATTCAAACACCTGATCATCTGAGCAACAACATTCAGTTTCGTGAAACTCACATTCAACAGTAAACCCAGCAAGAGCATTACAAACAATCAACGCACGGCTCGATCATGCTCAGACGACTCGTGGGAAGGATCCGGCAGCGGGAGAGCGCGTGCTCGCTCCCTGACACGCGGGTTTGAGCTGCGCATGCGATCGAGCGGAGCAAACAGCCCAAAACAATCAATCACGAAGCTGCAAAATGCTGGACTGTACTTACAACAGACTGAGAGAGATTTGATGGACAGACAGAAGAGAGCAGACCGGAGTCAACAGACACCTGTCTCACACACACACACACACACACACACACACACAGAGGGGTGATGATCAAATGAAGCAGACGGGCAGACTAAAGTAACGGACACACACGTGTGCTTCTGATGATGATGACGATGATGATGATGATGGCATCACCTGGCAGGATGACCAATGGCAAGCCTGGATCATGCTACATCATGAGTGACATCACAGTGAAGAGAAAGAGGTTAGTAACGACACACAGCAGGCGTTAGTGTGACTGACACGCGTGATGGAGCCGGTTCAGTCAGGTGTTAGTGACCAGTCATCATCATTACACTAGAACTATTAAACACCTTTGTTCACTGACAAAACTGCAATAAAATAAAATATATATATATATTAGATGAAAAACAAGGTTAATATAAGTTTAGGTTCAGAATTGCTGAGGAGAGAATCACGAGGACGGTTTCTTCTTCCACCTCTGGTTTGCATGAAAACCTCGTGCTTCAGGCTCCATCAGCCACTCAGATCAACAGCTCGACTCATTCTAATGATGTCACGACACGTTAGACTCACATCATCTGCTTTGGATCCGTGTTCCTGAAGAGACTTCTGCAGCTCCTCCACCTGAGACTGACCCTCCAGCAGCCTCTGATTGGCCAGCCTGACACACACACACACACACACACACAGTTCATTCACCTGTTCAATTCTGCTGTATGTCAGAAAATGTCTTATAATATCTGAATATTATGTGTCTTAATATTAATATTTAATATTTTCATGTCTCAGTCACATTTATGAGATTAGAGCTGGACGACATGACGATACAAACAACTAAGCAGCTGAAATTTGATATATAGTATAAATCACTTTAAGTGAGTGAACTGTATATACAACATTATATAAAGAACATTGTGATGATGGATTCGTTTCACAGACTGTAATGTGTTTTCACTGTCATTAACTTTGTAAAAGCATTAATATTTTCATTAAAAAAAATTAATGTAGATTTCTAATACATACAAACGGAGGGAATGACAGTTATACTCTCCTCTTTTTTTTGAGCAAATGGGAATGTAAATTGTATTTGCTGTGGCCTACAGACGTTTGTGCAGCGGTCACCTGTTCTCGGTCTCCAGCTCGTTCTTCCTGCTGTTGGCGTCCTCCAGTAAACTCTGCAGCAGTGCGATCTGCTCATTATCAGAGCCCTCCTGAGCCAGCTTCAGCATCTTATTCTCGTGCTGCAGGCGAATCAAGCGCTCCCTGACAACAACAACACAAACTCTCACTGCTCCGGTCAGGACCAACACATGATCACCAGCTGAACCTTCGCAGGGAGACGAACTCAACCCAGAGTCTGACGAGAGTTTAATGGAGGAGTTTGTTGGACACATGAACCATCCTAACCTCTCAAACACATCAAGACTAAATTAAGCACAGTAAAGATCCAGTCTGACCCGCTGCAGGATGTTAGATCAGTGAGAAACGGTTCAATCCCCAGCAAGAGCAACTTCTCACTTGTAAGTGGCTTTGGATAAAAGCGTCTGCCAAATGAATAAATGTAAATGTAAATGTATTTCACCTACCGAATCTCTGGCGTGATGATTTCTGCAGCCAGCGAATCAGACGGCTCGTTACTGCACAGCGGCACCAAACCTGATGAAACACGAGATCAGATCAACCAATTATATAAATATATACACATACATACATACATATACATATATATATATATATATATATATAACAAGTACACTTAAAGGATCAGTTCACTTCAGAATTAAAGTTTCCTGATAATTCTCTCTCCTCCATGTCATCCAAGATGTTCATGTCTTCAGTGGAAAAAAAATGAAGGTTTTTGAGGAAAACATTCCAGGATTTTTCAGGATTCCAGACAATTTTCTCTGCCCGTTTCATGACACGTGAAAAGTGCAGATCCTGAAGGGATGTTAATCAGCCGTTTCAACCACTCTTTGAAGCTTATACCATCTCACTGTACCAAACAATAAATGATGAGCACAGGACCGATTCAACCGTAGCCTCGTAAAATTTACATTTAATTCCCCTTGACAGGTTGTACTTCCTTAATTGAAGGAGGAAGTACATCGTGGTTAAAAAGTATATAATGTTTATTTTTGTATTAAATGTGCGATGGTTTCTCTAGATCAGACTCTTATTCCTCGTCTGGATCATGTAGATCTTTGAAGCTGCACTGAAACTGACATTTGGACCCTGTTGAACCCCAGTGACGTCCACTATATGGAGAACAATCTCTCTCAAATTTCTTTTCGACTGAAGAAAGAAAGACACGAACATCTTGGATGACATGGAGGAGAGAGAATGATCAGGAAATCTTAATTCTGAACTGAACTGACGCTTTAAATAAGTATTAGTGTAAAGTCTGTGTCACCTGAGGTCAGCTGAGACTCCTGAGCTTTGACACACTTCAGCTCCTCGATGGTCTCCTTCAGAGAGTCTCGCTCTGTCCTCATGCGCTGCAAACACACACAAACAGGAAGCACTATATGAATAAAAGTGAGCTGTCTTGAGTTCTTAATGAGAGATTAAGGATGACATACAGACTAAAACAAGAGTAGGACTGTGAGCTAGTGACTAAAATAATGAGAGAAAATAGCAATGAAAATATCTCAAGTATAGATGCTGTGCTTCAGCAAAAACCCAGCAGATTCGCTCATTTATATCTCATCATTTCTGCAGCAGGTTCCTGTTTCAGCACAGTTAATCTTAATAATGCGAGCCCCCCATGATTAAATCAAGCGGTCTTCTCACGTCTTTCTCTTTTTGAAGCGAGTCGACTTTCTCCTTCACTCGTTTATACTCAAACTCCATCTTGTCGGCTTTCTTGGACTCCTCCGAGAGTTTGTTTTGAAGCTCCACCACCTAAAACACAACGCAGGTGTCCATCACAGCGGCTCAATGCCATTCTTCAGCTGTAAAAGCTTCAGCTCAATATTTCAGAGCATGACAAATATTTAACTGACGAGGGAACAGTTCGTGTCTCCTCACACCTGTCTCTTGTAGGTCTCCAGCTGTCCTCGTGCGGCGTTGGCCTTGCGCAGGTCTTCCTCCAGCGTGACGGTGTTCTGCATGTAGCTGGTGTTCTTCTCCTCCAGCAGCTTCACCTGCCGCCTCAGATCGCCCAGATCCTCCAGCTTCTTCTTATACGCCTCCACCTGCGCCTCCAGCTTAGACACCTTATCAGACGAGTGCCTGAAACACACACAGGGTTCAGAGTTCATCCTCAGCGCGTGTGCGGCGTGACATCGGGTCTGCGTGTCACCTCAGCACGTCCATCTCGTCTTTGAGCGACTGCGCCTCCTCAGCCAGAGAGGTCAGCTCCTCGTTCTGACCTCTGACCTCCAGCAGCTCCTTCTCCAGCTCCTCACAGCGGATGCGGTAATCGTCCTTCGCCGCCTCCAATCTGACACACACAAAGACACAGAACTGATCATTTAACGCAGCCATAATAAATGTTTGCAGATCAATATTTCAGAGAATAACAAATATTTCATTGAAGATAAATGAATATTTGCCAGACAGGGAGCAAAAATAAAACATCTAATAAAGTCTGAATACAGTCAGATGATTCTTACATTGGTACTAAAAACACTGTACAACACACTTCTTATTTCAAGAATATATCAAATATTATTTTATATATAAACAATATATATTTTTGTTTTGTTTTACAATAAAGAGAATGATGACTATCGTTTATGGAGATGCTCCTTCATTCAACATGTTCTTAAATCATCGTTTAATCGCACGAGGAATAAAGACGGTTGGATCACAGCACAGGAATCCTCGCGCGAGACTCCAGGACCCTGTGAAATCTGCTGCACTTTTCCACAAATTCTGTAGTTTTTCCATTTAAATGGTTCTGGATTCCATTTATTTAAATTTTAATAATCATAAAGGATGTCTAACCAATTGAATTCACAAAACTTTAACAATTTAATAATTTATTACAATTTTAATAATAAAGCCCTGTATAATGTTTTATGTGCTGTCGGTTTTTTATTTTTTCCTGATGCCGTTTTATGATTTAATATGTACTAACAAAAACCAAATCAATGCATAAAACTTTAACATTGTATGTGTTCTTTTAAAATGTAATTAAATGAAATTTGAACAATTCCTTTTATCTTTTGGTTCCACATGAGAGGTTTAGAGTGTAACGTTTTAATAAACTGTATTATTATTATTATTATTGTTATTATTGCAGAAATCATAGGGCCCTAATGCACAGAGAAAATCAAGTTCCTCCTCAGAGTTTCTGTCTCGTTTTCCAGCACAAACATCTAAACATTCTTAAATCAAGATTCATTTACTGGAGAAGAGAAATGACTGAAGATATTAAGACTTTTATGAACAAGATTATTTTTCTGACTGCAGATATTTGCTCTTGTTTTAAACACAAACTCACTTCATTTTAATACATATTTCATTAAACAAGTCTTAATATCTTCAGTCATTTTTCTTCTCCAGTAAATGTATCTCGATTTAAGAATGTTTAGATTTTTTTCAAGGAAAACAAGACATACTAAGGACGAACATCAGTCACAGTTCAGACCTACGGACTGATTTGAATGAGGCTCTGGTGTTAAGATGCGTTTTGATCGATCGGATCATAAGTGGACGACGCTAAATACAGGTGTGAACAGGGTCTAAAGCGTTTTGAGCTTGTCCACTTTCGACCAGAGTCGGAAACACATTCGCCTGAATTGTGTTCGTGGTGAAGATGCTCATGTGGTCAAATGTGTTCAAACAGCCGCTAAAGACTGTCTACTGACTCAAACATCATGAGAAGCACGCTAGACAGACGGGATCTGCCATCTGAAGACATACTAAGCGAAGTGTTCTCTAAACATTTCTGTTTTCTAACATGCTCTTCTCGTGTTCTCGAGGCTGAGCTGATGATCTCTGTATGTTTTCCTGTTTTCTCACACTCATATGTAAACTGCGCAAGCTTATTTCTCCTCAAAACTTCTGAAGAATCACATCTATTTACCAGCCCATAGACCCTCCCCTCGAAGAAACCAGGACAGAAGATTAAAACACCCGATGTAAATGGGTGTGTGTCTCTCATCCACTTGTGATCCGATCGACCCTGTGTGGCCCGAACACGCATCTTAACGCCAGGTGTAAACAGGCCCTGAAAGACGACCACGTGACGTTCAGTGATAATAACAGTGATTTGATTGTGCGACAGAATTAATGTGAAGTCAAGTCAGCGGTAACACAGAGAGTCCGTCCCTGAGCCCACGTGTGCGCTTTACTGCCGATCCGCACCCTTCAGACGCCCGGTGTCCATCAGATCTCCCAGAGTGCCCAGCGTTACCTCCACCGGGGCAGCTGAGAGGGCAGAGGCAGGCAGTGCCAGCTCAACTGAGACTCGTCCAGAGCGCTCGTCCTGTCATTGAACATTACCACATGATGACCTCACATCCTCATTCGCTGCTGACGCTCAGAGGAAAAACTGTTAGGATCATGTGACACTGAAGACTGCAGTAATGATGCTGACAATTCAGCTTTGATCACTGGAATAAATTACACTGTACTATACATTCATATAGAAAACACATGATTTACATTGTAATAATATTTCACTGTTTTTACTGTATTCTTTTTTCTTTCTCATGACTTCTTAATCTTAATTATTCCAAACTTTTGACCGCTGATCATTTAATTGCTTGGCAGCCGCAAACTAATGAATCATTACTGGGCGGGAAAATTGTTTACAGTAAATATAATGATTTATGAATCGTTTGTGACTTTTCATGTTGGCGTTGTTTTATAAAAGCCACTGGAGTGTGTGCGTTACAGTGATTTAACCTGCGTCTCGTCTTGAGCATGTCGCTCGTCACCATCTCTCACCTGAAGCTCTCCTCCTGCAGCTGCTCCAGCTGCGTCTGAAGCTGCAGGTGTCTGCGTCCCGCCGGGCTGTTCAGATCCTCGATGGAGTCCGACTGGTTGAGCCGCTCCATCAGCACCTGGTTCTCCGCGAGCAGACTGCTCTTCTCCTCCTGCAGAGCCGCCACCTTCAGCACAGACACACAGAGAGTCACAGACGGGCGGATCAGAGCGGCCGACGCGGAGCTTCTTCTGCCTGCATCTTCTACAAACGTGTGTGATCTTCTGAATCAGATGTTAGTGACTGAAAACTGGCCTTGAGTACTTAACTGTCAGTGTGACGCTGGGTGCGATGTACTGCCTTTTCCCCTATATTATATTTTACTAATTATCAAGTGAGGCATCATTTGAAGCTCAAACATTTGAAGCTGAAAACAGTTTTGAAATTGGACTGCTTTACCATGGAAATGCTGCTTTAAAACCTTTGAGTGGCTCAATTTTTGTGATATCAACTTCAAATGTGTAATGCACAGCTTTAGTTTTATGACAATATTTATGGTCAATATGTATGATTTGTAACTCTGACTTTATAACTCGCAATTTTCACTTTAATTGTGAGAAAAAGAGTCAGAATTGTGAGATAAAAAGGTCGCAATTACCTTTTATTTATTTTTTTAAACAAGTTTCCATCAATTTTAGAATCCAAATCATTTTTTTAAATAGATTTTGCATGAATTAAATGTTTAGTTCAGTTCATTTGCTGTACAGCACTTAGTCATTTTTTACACTTTTCAATAATCTGCGGAGTGTCTCTTTAAAAAGAGGCCAGCATTAGCGCTGCATTCAAAGTATTCATGAACTAAAATCATTTCAGTTCAGATCTATCATCAAAAAGTTAGCAGTTAGCTGGGTAAATATATTTTACAATATTCACTTGTGATCAAAGCATGTTTTCAGTGAGATTCTTCTCTAAATGGATCTAATTTTTTAAAGCAGAATTACAGACGTATGCATTAAACTCACGTGTATTTAATCAATAATAAATAGGCGTCATGCGGCGTCTGACACACAGGGTGGGGCGAAGCAGCGGTCACATGTTCACACTGAACTCTGGGTAGTTTTGCGGCAGGATGGATCTATCATCCGTGTGATATGAAGCGCTACAGTCAGCTGAAGACGTGCTGATTGGATGTGCCGCCCGTGGTGGCATCTACTGTTGCCATGGGAACCACAGGGCTGTGTCACATGACTAAAGATCAGCCTATGGGGTGATGGCACTGAACACACACACAGAGCTCAAGACCCTGCACACTATTCAGGGATGTTATCAAGCAGACAGCGAATTCAGCAGCGAGTGAGAGCAGAAGAAAAGAGACATTTACCCTCTCGTCTAGATCAATACATTCTAACCTCAGTCTATCTCGCTCCTCTTGGACAAGGTACGCCTTCGAAAGCAAGGCAGAGGAGGACAGGTTACCACATCAACAACACACACTGAACACCTCACATACCTGAAGACTGCACCGTTATATTCACGACAATATCAAAGACTTCTACAACATCTGATCAGTTAAAGAGGAGAGAATCTGAAATGCTGACGGTGCAGATTTACATCCACACATCATTCAGTGAACTTCACGTTCTACCAACAAACTACATGAGGGTGTTGTGAACCCAAACAAGCATCCGGACTAGAGACGTTCGTCAGACACGTCTTTACCTGCATGTCGAGCTCGTGGCACCTCTGAGCGATCTCCTCTTTAGTGGCCAGAGCGTCGTTCAGGTCCTCCACAGTCTTCTTCAACTGATCGAGGGAGGAAAAACACATCAGGCATTTCTAATGGTGGATTTATTGTCAATAACAGAGATCCAGATTGACCGTACCTGCCGGTCCAGATCGACATATGAGTCGTTTCCTCCGGACACGGGCGTCTCTTTGCTCATGAGCTGCAGACAAACATGATTAAACATGTTAAACAGGCAAACAGCAGCCTGTCACACACACACACACACACGCACGCACGCACGCACACACACACACACTCTCACACACACACACACTCTCACACACACACACTCTCACACACACACACTCTCACACACACACACTCTCACACACACTCTCACACACACTCTCACACACACTCTCACACACACACACACTCTCACACACACTCTCACACACACTCTCACACACACTCTCACACACACTCTCACACACACTCTCGCACACACTCTCACACACACACACTCTCGCACACACTCTCGCACACACACACGCACGCACACACACGCACGCACACACACGCACGCACACACACACGCACGCACACACACACTCTCTCTCACACACACACTCTCTCTCACACACACTCTCACACACACACTCTCTCACACACACTCTCTCACACACACTCTCTCACACACACTCTCTCACACACTCTCTCACACACACACACACACACTCACACACTCACACACTCACACACTCACACTCACACACTCACACTCACACACTCACACACTCACACTCACACACTCACACTCACACACTCACACTCACACTCACACACACACACACTCACACACACACACACTCTCACACACACTCACACTCACACACTCACACACACACACTCACACACACACACACTCACACACACACACACACACACACACACACACACAGCACATCCACGACACGCGAGAGATGCCCACCTCCTGGATGGCGGTCATGACCACATGCTGGACCGACTCCTCCATCATCATGATGGTCTGGATGTATTCTGGAAACAAGATCACAACATAACGTCAAAGAATCCTGAAAAATAAAATGTATCACGGTTTCCACAAAAATATGAAGGAGCAATCTCACGCACTCTCCCACTCTCGCACACACACACACACACACACACATACACACCTTGTTTCTGTTCACAGTTAACAGCACAGCCCAGGATGAGCTGCAGCATTCGGCCCAGTTCAGCTGCGTCTGAATGTTCTGCGATGAGACTGACGTCTGGAAGAGTGAAATCATTGATCTGCTGCCCCAAAATCTGCACAACCACAGACGGACGGACGGGTTTGGGGTCAACTCAAGAGAAAAAATAATGTGACGTATAACATGTACGTGTCACACTTCACATCACACACACAGATGCGCCTCACCTCATGGTTGTAATCCAGAATACCTTTCAATATTTTCTTTAAATTGCTGATCTGAAAAAAGAAGACATGTAAAAAATGAAGAACCCTGCAAGTGTTGAAGACCACATGTGTGTGATCGAGAGCTGAGAGTACCTTTAACCTCCAGTTGTCTCCAACATCAGCTTTAATGCGACTGATCCAAGCGTCAGTGAAATACATGACATCACTGAGAGAGAGAGAGAGAGAGAGAGAGAGAGACATATGATATATATATATTATGAAATGACTGAGAGAAGATGACATGTGAGTGTTGTGTGTCTCACATACATTTTCTGCAGGACTTGTGCCATGGCCAGTCCACTGGTCAGCTCGTCTACTGTCGAACATGGCGCCTCCACACCAAACGTCTGGATCTGAACACAACACAGTGAGGATCAGATTAACACCTGGAACCACAACGCATCACTTCCTAGAGGTCACATGACGAGAGGGCTAGGCGGGAAATCGGTTTTAATTTCGAGACAGATATGCATTTTTCAAAAACCGCCATACGTGGTTGAAACAGCATCTGTACCGTTCAATGGTCATGAAGCGCTGTGTGGAGTGAAGAGAGTGGACCTTCTTACACTAATGGAAACAATAAATAACTCACAAACTAACTCTCTTTAATACTGCATGTACAGTCATATGATTTCCACGATTTCCAATTTTAGGATCAATAAATGAAAAGTAGGGCTGTATGAATCAGATATGGATATGGAGTAGTGTCTGTGGATATTAAAGCTAACAAAGACTGATTGAACTCTGAGGTGTGTATGAATGTTTGGTCTACTGCGGTCTCACTCACGATCGTGTTTGTCAGGTGACGTCACACTGTGAAAACCAACGTGCATCATGAGTGTCGCCGCATTTTGTCAGGCATCCAAACAATCTCTGTATCAGAGTTTTTGTTTTTTTCTTTCGTTTCTTTTCATTGGAAAAATGACACACTTTCATTGAGTGAAAAGCTGCAATAACACGTCCCACAATAGAAAAAGTCAAAAACTATGAGACAAGATTAAGTCAGTTTCCTACTGGAGAAAGGCTGTATGGACCGTAGAGGCCGTGACAGAGGCCGTGACAGAGGCCGTGACAGAGGCCGTGACAGAGGCCGTGACAGAGGCCGCGACAGAGGCCGCGACAGAGGCCGCGACAGAGGCCGTGACAGAGGCCGTGACAGAGGCCGCGACAGAGGCCGCGACAGAGGCCGCGACAGAGGCCGCGACAGAGGCCGCGACAGAGGCCGCGACAGAGGCCGCGACAGAGGCCGCGACAGAGGACGCGACAGAGGACGCGACAGAGGACGTGACAGAGGACGTGACAGAGGCCGTGACAGAGGCCGTGACAGAGGCCGTGACAGAGGACGTGACAGAGGACGTGACAGAGGCCGTGACAGAGGCCGTGACAGAGGACGTGACAGAGGACGTGACAGAGGACGTGACAGAGGCCGTGACAGAGGCCGTGACAGAGGCCGTGACAGAGGCCGTGACAGAGGACGTGACAGAGGACGTGACAGAGGACGTGACAGAGGCCGTGACAGAGGCCGTGACAGAGGCCGTGACAGAGGACGTGACAGAGGACGTGACAGAGGCCGTGACAGAGGCCGTGACAGAGGCCGTGACAGAGGCCGTGACAGAGGACGTGACAGAGGACGTGACAGAGGCCGTGACAGAGGCCGTGACAGAGGACGTGACAGAGGACGTGACAGAGGACGTGACAGAGGACGTGACAGAGGACGTGACAGAGGCCGTGACAGAGGACGTGACAGAGGCCGTGACAGAGGCCGTGACAGAGGACGTGACAGAGGACGTGACAGAGGACGTGACAGAGGACGTGACAGAGGACGTGACAGAGGCCGTGACAGAGGCCGTGACAGAGGACGTGACAGAGGACGTGACAGAGGCCGTGACAGAGGCCGTGACAGAGGCCGTGACAGAGGCCGTGACAGAGGCCGTGACAGAGGCCGTGACAGAGGCCGTGACAGAGGCCGTGACAGAGGACGTGACAGAGGACGTGACAGAGGACGTGACAGAGGCCGTGACAGAGGCCGTGACAGAGGCCGTGACAGAGGACGTGACAGAGGACGTGACAGAGGACGTGACAGAGGCCGTGACAGAGGCCGTGACAGAGGCCGTGACAGAGGCCGTGACAGAGGCCGTGACAGAGGACGTGACAGAGGACGTGACAGAGGCCGTGACAGAGGCCGTGACAGAGGCCGTGACAGAGGCCGTGACAGAGGACGTGACAGAGGCCGTGACAGAGGCCGTGACAGAGGCCGTGACAGAGGCCGTGACAGAGGACGTGACAGAGGACGTGACAGAGGCCGTGACAGAGGACGTGACAGAGGACGTGACAGAGGACGTGACAGAGGCCGTGACAGAGGACGTGACAGAGGCCGTGACAGAGGCCGTGACAGAGGCCGTGACAGAGGACGTGACAGAGGACGTGACAGAGGCCGTGACAGAGGACGTGACAGAGGCCGTGACAGAGGCCGTGACAGAGGCCGTGACAGAGGACGCGACAGAGGCCGTGACAGAGGCCGCGACAGAGGACGTGACAGAGGACGTGACAGAGGACGTGACAGAGGCCGTGACAGAGGCCGCGACAGAGGCTGTGACAGAGGCCGTGACAGAGGCCGTGACAGAGGCCGGATGAGATCCAAACATGTCACTTACATCAAGATATCACCATTCATGTCTACTTGCTCTCTACATTTTCACAAAGTTAGAGATTTCTGTTTTCTAAAGTAGGAAATGTTATATCAACGCATCATTTTAAGAATTTAAAAAAATGTAAGTAAAGGGATTCAGTTTAAATTGATGACATGTTTGCTCAGTATCTATAAACTGATTATAAATACTGAATTTGACTATTCACAGCTGTTCTCCTGTTACGTTATGTAGCTAAAAACCTTTTCATGTCATTGCAGGTCAACCTGCGGAAAGATTATGGAGACTGACCCGACTGGACACCATCCCTACATCAGGACCACACCATTAAACACACAGCGTCTCAATCAGCTCCTGTGGTCAGGGCACTGATCAGGGGTCAGCCACTGTCTCAGTCACAAAACATCAGTTCTGGTCTTCATTGACACCAGTGATTATATGAAGAGGATGTTGACGGAAGTAGTCATTGGTGTCCTAATGTGAAGTGAGCGTACACATGCTGACTGAAGAGCTCAGAGCCGATCGACACACTGAGGAGAAACACGACGCATCAGCCGGAGAACCCGATCACTTCACATCGAGGAGACGCTGATCCGCATGTGCAGAGGGAAACCGAATGATCAGTGCAGGATGATGATGATGTACTAGACATTTTGGCGTTAATTACATTATTTTGGTGCCTCTGACTCAGACGAAACTAACATTCACACATTACCTCAATGTACCTCAGATCTGATCCGTCTGCACAACACAAATCGCTCATGACTGCCCAAACACAGAGAACACAACATCCAATGAAACGTCTGATTTCTACAGGCACACTGGAAGCTTTCAGCAGTGCAGACAGAGATGACTTGAAAATATTTCTCCTTTGTTTGAACATGGAATAGCAGTGATCCTTTTTCCACAAGGAAACCATTTGATTAAATTTTTTGAATGCCCGTGTGGCCATGTGCATTTTACTTTCGCCATTTCAAATTAGTGGCAATTTGGTAGGACAATTGCTTGAATGGTGGATTCATTATTATTATTATTCAAGAAAAACCCAACAAAAAAACAGTTCAATGACAAACTCTCTTAAATGGACGCTTTTATATTTCACTTCATCAGTCTGAGCGAGGCTGAATGAGTGAAGAGAGGAGAGATCTGACTGCTGCCGCGTCTCACGCCGAACTGAGCACTCGCGTCCTGCTTTTAATTGAGGTGTCTGTGTTCTAACTGAACTAAATGATTTCTATTACTAAAAAAAAAAAAAAATAAATCAAGATGACGATGGGGAGCGGTGACGCAAGTGATGATACCGGCTGAACACCGATGGCTATCGCAGAAACCCTGCTGTGAATAATAAGGATTCACAATATATCAGACACCATATCTGTATTGACACATTCACTTTAATCAGCCCAATGAGACAATTTGACTGAAATATTAAACCCAATAAATAATGGATTATATCTGAGACGCTTCAGATGTGCACTATTCACATGATGGTTTTGAATTGCTTGAAATATGATTGAAATCACTTTAAAAAGTAAAATACAGTTTAGCTCAACATGTGCAGCACAAGTCTGTCATATAGACACATCAAATTATAATGAGAACAATATAATCGTGTGTTTGGGACATGGCTTTTAATGGCAGGACTTTTTTTGTAATCAGGAATTAAAAAAAGTTAAAATTTAGATTTGGATCGGTCAATATATCGGTTATTGACCTCAAAATATAAAGAATTATCGGTCATCATATCGGCCAAAATGTTTATTAACGGTGAATATTAAAGACTGCGACTGAAATCTGAGGTCTGCATGTTTTTCATGTTTGTTTTTTGATTATTAAAATTTAATTAATCCATTAAATGGAACATGTAAAACATGGAATTTGATAAAACAAAATTAAACATTTCATAGAGCCCTGAAAATTACATGTTTGAAAATTACCAATTTTAATAAATCGTTGTTGAATTGTATAGGTTTCATGATTTAAGTTAATTAGATATTCTTTTTGATTACTAAAACTTCAATTTAACCAATAACAATAATAATAAAAAGAGTCCAGAAGAACTGAACTGGAGGGAAAAACGATATCCATACAAATCAGAAACAGAAAAAAAGGAATTTGGAAGACATGAAAGTGATTTCACAGAGCTCTAGACGAAGCTTAGCGTCTGATTTCTGCCGTCTCATCTGTTTATATCACACGAGCGAACGCTGTGAGCGCAGGAGTCACGTGTGGCGTTGGGAAACTCAAGCTCAAGTGTCATTTCACACACAGGCTCCATTCACTTCTGCTTATGCAATGACACTTTAATCAACTAATCTGCACTAAGATGCAGCTTTCTCTGGGTTTCCACAATGCAAAAGGGTTTTCTGCTTTTGAGAGCTCTGGACATTTGCAGCTCCATCAACATAAGCGCTATTGTGCTGCGAGATTTCGTCACTAACATCACACTTCTACTCAGGACAGGAAGTCACACCCACGGCCTTGATTGTCTCAGGAAACAGAAGCTGGAAAAACAGCTGAATGACAGACGCGGATCGGCGCGGGCCTGATGATGTCGCGGTGACACGCTGCTGCAGGTTCAGCTGAAGTGTAAACAGGAAGACGGGCGCGTCAGCTGAGCTTGCGGTGACGTGTCGGCTGTGATCTGAGCTGCGTGAGGAATGTGAGACGTCTGTGTGTGTGTGTGTGTGTGTGTGTGTGTGTGTGTGAGACGCTTCACATCTGCCGGGAGAAAACACTGAAGCAGCAGCAAAGCCTTCAGGACAACTAACTTACTGTAAAGAGAACCAGAACACTCCAGATCTGATCAAGAAAACTAACTGACATTATCAGTTCTGATTTCACAGTGATTTTAAAGCGCCCCATTACGAGTTTTCAAGATTTGTTTCCGTTTCCAGCGGAGTCGAGCGCGAGTCTGACGAGTTTGTACGACAGTACTTCAGATTATCTGATGATAAAAAGGTTTGTTGGCGCACCACAGCAGCACAAGCTCGATGAACATCTGAGGAGGAATCTAACGTCAGGATGTTCTGGATGATGGAGCCACAGCCACCGTCAGTGTTTTTGACCATTAAATGAACTCAGTCTTTGAAGGCAGAACGTTTGAAATCCGCTGTCCTTAAGCCGCGTTCACACATCTCGTCTTTTGCGTATGCAAGTACGTCATTTCAGATGTAGGCAAGAGCGCTCCTAACAGAAGCGCATGCGGTGCGGCCGCGCTCG
>CM076082.1:41867500-41875000 GCA_038088235.1 Zacco platypus
GACGGCAGCTCTCTGGTTCCAGATGAAGCGTCGCTCATCGAAGGCGTGAGTGACCCCGTCCTGCTGGTGCTGCTGCTCAGCGTGGCCTTTCTGCTCGGCCTGGTGACGCTGCTCTGCAGGTGAGACGACCTCTGATCTCTGACCTCTGACCCCTGACCCCACACCTTATCAACACATCATAACACGCACGATCTGGTCTCTCAGGAGCGAGCAGCAGCGGATCCACCCGGAGAATCAGGAGCATGTGCGTGTGGTCCGAGAACAGCTGCAGACGGAGCAGGTTTGTGACGAGGAGCATCACAGATCAAGTGTTCAGTGTCACTGTTAGTTAACGTCGTGATCTTCTGTGAAGCTGCTTTCAGACAATGATGTGTGTTAGTCTGGTCAGGTGTCGTCGTCGCAGCCCAGGCATCAGTTCTACTCGGACATGTCGTGTCCCGTGTGTCTGCAGCAGGCCGTTCTGCCCGTCGAGACCAACTGTGGTCATCTCTTCTGCGGTGAGGAGATCCGTCTCCCGTCCAGCCGTTGCCGTATGAGCTGACCGTATCTGCTCAAACATGTTTGTGTCTGCTCTTGTGATCTCAGGTCCGTGTATCATCGCGTACTGGCGTTACGGAGCGTGGCTCGGCGCCATCAACTGCCCCATCTGCAGGCAAATGGTATATCTCCGTTTAGACTTTTGTCACATTTATCGTCATTATCCAGTCTGTGTGTGGCCTGACCCTTGACCTTTATTGGTTTGTCAGGTGACCCTCGTCTTTCCGCTTTTCCAAGACAACGGGCGCAGCGCTCAGACTCCAGACGGGCAGGTGGAGCCAGCTCTGATCCTCACTGACATCAACGACTACAACCGCAGGTTCTCCGGACAGCCGCGCTCCGTGAGTGTCCATCTGTGAAATCAATCCATGTCTTCAGTTCCTCTTCAGCTTTATTGAAGCATTAGTTCACTTCTGAATTAAACTTCCTGATCATTCGCTCTCCTCACGTCATCAAGATGTTCATGTCTTTCTTTCTTCAGTGGAAAAGAAATTTGAGAGAGATTGTTCTCCATATAGTGGACTTCACTGGGGTTCAACGGGTTGAAGGTCCAAATGTCAGTTTCAGTGCAGCTTCAAAGATCTTCATGATCCAGACGAGGAATAAGAGTCTGATCTAGAGAAACCATCACACATTTTATACAAAAATATAGTTTTTAAGCACAAATGCTGGTCTTGCACTGCTCTGATGCTCCACACATCACGTCATCACGCTGGAAAGGTCATGTGACGTAGGAGGAAGTATCGCGGTAGAGTGAAAAACGCCTCATTTTCTCCTCCAACTTCAAAATCATTGTTTTACTTTTTTTGTAAAGTCGTTTGACTCAGTCTTTGACGTTCTCTTTGTAAACTCTGGATCAGCACTTCCTCCTACGTCACGTGATCTTTCCAGCGTGATGACGTGATGTGTGGAGCATCAGAGCAGTGCAAGACCAGCATTTGTGCTTAAAAACTATATTTTTGTATAAAATGTGTGATGGTTTCTCTAGATCAGACTCTTATTCCTCGTCTGGATCATGTAGATCTTTGAAGCTGCACTGAAACTGACATTTGGACCTTCAACCCGTTGAACCCCAGTGAAGTCCACTATATGGAGAACAATCCTGAATGTTTTCCTCAAAAAGACAGACATGAACATCTTGATGACGTGGAGGAGAGAGAATGATCAGGAAGCAATTTTTTTAAGTGTGGAAGCTCATTTCTGCCCCATAAATGTGAAAAATCATGCTGGTAAATCAATTATGACATAAGATAAAAATTATGACATACTAATTTTGTATGTTAACATGCTAAATCTTATTTATAACATAAGTCAAAATTATGAGGTAAAAGGTCGAAAATTGACATACTAAATAAATTATTTTTAGATAAAATTTTAAATTTATAATTGTGATTAATGATTAAAAAGTCATAATTTTCTAAATTCTGACTTTTTAATATCATAATCGATTGTAAATTATGACTTAATATGTCATAATTTCAGCCTTTTATGATATAATTATAACTTTTTGTATCACAAGTACGATTTACCAAAGCATGATTTTATTTTTCTTATGGGCTTCCATATTTGAGCTCCCATTGGTCCGTGGTGATGATGTAATGGGTGAGTGTGGCTCTGAGGCTCCGCCTTCTTTGAGGTGTGAGTCCGGTTCATTTCTTCCGTTCAGACGTGAGAACACACTGAGAGAATCACTTAAAGTAGAAACTGAAGCTGAGAGACTGTAAAGATGCAGCGAACACACACACACACACACGCACACGTCAGGGGCGGGTCATTCTCACTCTAGAGCGCGTTTGATTGGTCAGCAGTGTGAATACGGCTGAATGCGCGATGACCGTATGTTTGGTCACCGTTTGAAGTGGAGGTCAGTTGCCTGATGAAGCGTTTGTGTTTGATTCCTGAAGCTGCTGGACCGTCTGCGGGACGTTCCCACGCTGCTCCGGCACGCCTTCAGAGAGATGTTCTCCGTCGGCGGCCTCTTCTGGATGTTCCGCATCCGGATCCTGCTGTGTCTGGTGGGCGCGCTGACGTACCTGGCCTCGCCGCTGGACTTCATCCCGGAGGGCGTGGTCGGCCTGCTGGGCTTCATGGACGATTTCTTCGTCATCCTCCTCCTCTTCATCTACATCTCCATCATGTACCGGGAGGTGGTGACGCAGAGACTGGCCGGGTGAGGCGTCTCAAGCCTCCTTCAGCTTTTGTTCTGTAGATTTCCGGTTTGTCCTGCTTCACTGGCTTCACTTCAGACGCCTTTATTTCGTAAGAACTCGTCCGATTAAACCTTGTAAAGCTGCTGTTCTGTGTTCTTCTCAGCACAACCATCAAACAGACTTTTAAACAACAGTCCAGACAAGTTTAAGGACATTCGCTGCCTTTCTACAGTGTCAAACACACGCCGGAGTTTCGGTCTGTCATTCAAACGGCTGAATCTGCATTAAAGAGATTCTGAAAAATGGAATTGACCTTGAATTACTTTTGAAACGTGACGAATGAACATGAGCTCCATTAGAGTCGGTTTGCAGTGTAATGCGTTCGTTCGTCTCCTCGTGAATAAGTCAGAGCCATATATGATGCTGTTTTCTGTTTTGGCTTTATTGCACAGGAAGTGAGGAACACGTTCGTTCTGTTCGCCGACTCTGAGATGGACACGTATTTATTTATGCTTTGAGAAAACGGTTGTACTTAAATTCCACATGAAATCAAAATGGACATTTGTAATAGAATATTGCTGTTCATTTTTAATGATTTATCGGATTATTGTTTTAAAGTGGTGAAAATCCAGTTTAATGTTGTTTTATACGTCTGGTGTTTTCAATTCGCTTCATCCATCAGCACCACTGAGTATATTCCCCTTAAAACTGTACAGATCTAAAGACAGAAATCTGTGAGGTTTCTGACACCTTCTAACTACTTTGTAACCAATCAGGTGAGCGCGGGGGCGGGCTTTAGCATATCATTAACCGTGAGCGCTCTGAAGCCGGAGAGTCCAAAGAAAAACCAGGTTATCCCGGTATTTTTCTGTTGATATGAAAAACCGGGTAGATTTAGCAATATGGTGAGTGAATGATGTCTGTCATGATGTGATGTTGAACTACATACTGACGTTCTGAATTAATCACAGTCCCTTCAAGGGAACGTTTACACGACAACGATGTACTAAAATGCTGTATTGCTCACACCAGACCAGTAGTTGGCGATGTCACTTTGTAAAGAAGGATCATGCACACCTGAGTAAAAGCATTCTAACCCGAGCACTGCCTCACACAAGCCTATCCAGCTTATTTTCACAGTGAACTGCACTTGATATTCCCTCCATTTATGTCCCTGTAGAGCAGTGGATCTCACCGCAGCCCGTCACCAACGCAAATCCAGCCACATCTAAAAAATAACTTCCAGTTTTACAATTAAAATGAATACAAGTTTGAACTATAATGTTTTTTTTTTATCATAAAATCATTTTAGTGATCATTTTAAAAAAAATAAAATTATTTTCAGACCTACTTTATACTGAATAGTAACATTACTCCGTTAACAAACACTTACAAGCGCTTTGGCAGAATTACAATAGTAGCCGTTATTTTTGTACATTTAGGGATCAAAATGGACAAATTTGTTATTAGAGGAGAAAAACGAAATGAGGAACACGTTGAAGGAACACACTGAAGGAACACACACACACTGAAGGAACACACACACACTGAAGAAACACGCTGAAGGAACACACTGAAGGAACACACTGAAGAAACACACTGAAGGAACACACACACACTGAAGGAACACACACACACTGAAGGAACACACTGAAGAAACACACTGAAGGAACACACTGAAGGAACACACACACACTGAAGGAACACACAACAAACAAGAAGAGTCGAAGCATCAGCAGTGAAGGTGAGAGAACGGAGAATCAGTTTCCTGTCATGAGCGAGACAGACAGCCTTTGATTGCTCTTCGTAAAGTTCTTGGCATATGCAGAACCTACAGTGTCAAAAGCATGTGAATTCAATGTGTTTGTTTGATGTATTTTAAATTGATAAAAAAAAAACAGCTTGCGAGGGCTTGATATCGTCAGATTGTAAGAAAGCGTGTAATGTTGTGTAGCGTGAGTTCATTGAACAGAGTCACAGTCAGCTTCTGTGTGTGTAACATCTACATATAATAATATTACCTGCTAATACAATAGTATTAAATGTGATTGGTTTTTATTTGTGACGTCATTTGTCAATGATATGCAGCTCACGGGGAAAAACTGCTATAGCGGCTAATAAACCGGAAGTCTCGCACATTCACAGAAATACTGCGCAAATAATGTGGATAGACTAAACCAGTAATACACGTGCATGATGTCACCACTTTCACACATTCACGTTTATGCAATTTATACGGAGAAAAGAACAGTATCATTTTCAAAAACGTGCACTCTGAAACCCATTGTCAAAGGTTTGCGTTTTCAGGCCATCCAAACGCTGCTGTCGTGTAAATGAACGGCCGTAACGCATATAAAGTTTTCAGTTTAGTTGAAAACGGTGTGGTGTGAACAGCCGAGTCAAGTTTCCCTCGGCGGTCATCTGAGAAACCACTCTCGTCATGCGAGTGCAGCTCCTGCTCGTTGAATGAGGAAGCGTCAAATTCTCCAAAGCTGTTCGCCAAGCTTTGGTACGGTGGCCGAGAGAGCTCAAAGCGCTGTGAATAATAAAACACATGCAAATAAAAAACAAACGTGATCATCAGTTTGACAACATGTGCTGCAAATCCTCACAACACATGCAAACTCAAAAACACGCTGCAAATACACAAACCACAACGGAAATGTTTCAAGGGGACCCCAAAAAGAGACGGACCCTACTAGACAACAGCACAAACTAAAAAATTATGTAGGCATTAATGTGTTTCACTAACAGAAAAGTGTTTTAATATGTGGCATTGTTGTTCACTCATTCAACTTTAAGAGATGATCATTTAATAATATTGGTTAATCATCTGTACTAATGTGACGTCATGGTAACGGCCGCCTGAGGCGCTCGACGACCACGTCATCTGTGAGCGTGAGCTTCAACTGAAAAACACTTTATTAAAAATAATAAAGACATGAAATAATGTACAGTTGTTTATTTTTGTTTGCAGTTTTTATAGTATTTAATGATTGTGAACACATTGTGCACTCAAATGCCGTACACTATATAGGGATCAGTGAATGAGTGAAGGGTGAGTTGAACTGGTGTTGGACGCACGTCCTAGTAGGGTCCGTCACTTTTTGGGGTCCCCTTGAAACATTTCCGTTGTGGTTTGTGCTCTTTGCAGCGCGTTTTGTAAATGCAGCGTGTTTTTGACTTTGCATGTGTTGTGAGGATTTGCAGCACGTGTTGTCAAACTGATGATCACGGTTTTTTTATTTGCATGTTTTTTTTAATTTGCATGTGTTTTTTTTATTTGCATGTGTTTTTTTTATTTGCATGTGTTTTTTTTTTATTTGCATGTGTTTTCTTATTCGCAGCGCGTTGAGCTCTCTCGGCCACCGTACTTTGGATTAAATTTCATATTTGAAATCACCAATGAAATCTCACAACAACTGTCTCATACATTTTGTTTCTAAACGCTTGCATCATGACAAAAACGGTATTTTTCAGACTGGATCAGACGGATGTTCACGCTCCGACTCGAGAAGCCGCTGCAGTGACGCGATGACTGTACCAGTCGGCGATTGGCTCTTATTTAGAAGGCGGGACTTCTTCCGCCATATTGAGCTTTTCACTTTCGTTCATAATAATATAAGTGCAATCGCTTTCTATATAATATTAAGTCTGTCTTTGGTTATATTCAAGCTAATTTAAGGCATGGAGATTTTTTTTCACAGGAAAAAAAAACGTTTATATATAATTTTGGTGATCAAAGATGAGATTTAAGGGATAATATCGACTAAAGGGGGACTTTAAATTCATGTTCCTGGTGATCTTGAATCAGAATATCTTCCTCTCACAGCTTCTCTTCTCTGATGATGAAGGCGGGGCAACCTGTCACTCACATCAGATCCACCAATAGCAAACCACCACCATCCAATCAACTCCCCACAGACACAATCAAGCCCCGCCTACATTTGTTCTTGTTTGAGAAGTTTCTCTCGGATATCTGGTGTATAAAAGACTAGCGCAACTTTCTCTTTCATAACAACTAAAGACAGTCTGTTCTCCTCATCAACCGTCCATCACCTGACTGTTGTTTTAAGATCCGCTTCTCTCTTGCACGTGGATCAGCTCCGAATTTTCCTGTGTCAAGGGCATATGCGCGTGATTATAATCCTCTTATGACGATATAATCACATAATCAGGGGCTGCCATGTTGAATATGATACTGTCACCACACTAGCACTTGATTCTGAAGTTTTCTTGTAGAAGTAGGCTTTCAAAACAACCAGAATCAGTGTCTGTTTCAAAGACGACGGATGATTCAGAAACGCAGGGCTGACGGCGAGCAGCAGGGGGCAGCAGAGGCGCGCGAAACACCATGACGAGCACGTGATCACGAGCGCCATCAGATCAGAGGAAACTGAGCCATTCTAGTCATTTTACCAGAGGAAATGAGAGGCTTAACCGCGGTAAATCACTAGAATGCGTTCGGGGAGTAATCTGAAGCAGAACTTAGTAAAGCTTCATTTCACTGTTTCAGTTCTTTGAAATCTTGTGATGACGTGTTCAGCCTCGAGCGGCTTCAGCTGTGATAAAATGATAAAGTCTAATGTTTAATAGTTAATCACATGTACGAACCGCGTTGCGTTGCAGGATTCGCATTATTTCTGTGTTCGTGTCGGTGTTTAATTTTAACCTAAACTAAAACTATTTGTTAATTGGTGAAACCTGAAATAAAATAAAAAATAAATAAAAGTAAAGAATTTTGCCATGGAAAAAACTGACATAAGTTGAAATATTAAAATCGCTGACTGAAATAAAACTAAAATAAAAAGTA
>CM076082.1:41877500-41890000 GCA_038088235.1 Zacco platypus
AGCGAGTGAGAGAGTGTGTGAGTGAGTGAGAGCGAGTTAGTGTGTGAGTGAGAGTGAGTGTGAGAGTGAGAGAGTGTGTGAGTGAGTGAGAGCGAGTGAGTGAGAACGTGTGAGTGAGTGAGAACGAGTGAGTGAGAACGTGTGAGTGAGTGAGAGCGAATGAGTGTGTGAGTGTGTGAGTGAGTGAGAGCGAGTGAGTGAGAACGTGTGAGTGAGTGAGAGCGAATGAGTGTGTGAGTGAGTGAGTGTGTGAGTGAGTGAGAGCGAGTGAGTGAGAACGTGTGAGTGAGTGAGAGCGAATGAGTGTGTGAGTGAGTGTGTGAGTGAGTGAGAACGTGTGAGTGAGTGAGAGCGAATGAGTGTGTGAGTGAGTGAGTGTGTGAGTGAGTGAGAGCGAGTGAGTGAGAGTGTGTGAGTGAGTGAGAACGTGTGAGTGAGTGAGAACGAGTGAGTGAGAGTGTGTGAGTGAGTGAGAACGTGTGAGTGAGTGAGAACGAGTGAGTGAGAACGTGTGAGTGAGTGAGAGCGAATGAGTGTGTGAGTGAGTGAGTGTGTGAGTGAGAGCGAGTGAGTGAGAACGTGTGAGTGAGAACGTGTGAGTGAGAACGAGTGAGTGAGTGAGAACGAGTGAGTGAGTGAGAACGAGTGAGAACGTGTGAGAGTGAGTGAGTGTGTGAGTGAGAGTGAGAACGAGTGAGTGAGTGTGTGAGTGTGTGTGTGTGAGTGAGAGTGTATGAGAGTGTGAGTGAGTGAGTGAGTGTGTGTGAGTGAGAGTGAGAGCGAGTGAGAGCGAGTGAGTGAGTGTGAGTGAGTGAGTGTGTGTGAGTGAGAGTGAGTGAGTGAGAGCGAGTGAGTGAGTGTGTGTGAGTGAGAGTGTGTGAGTGAGAGTGAGTGAGTGAGAACGAGTGAGAGCGAGTGTGTGTGTGATAGTGAGTGAGAACGAGAGTGTGAGAACGAGTGAATGAGAGTGTGTGAGTGAGAGTGTGTGAGTGAGAGTGAGTGAGTGAGAGCGAGTGAGTGAGAACGTGTGAGTGAGTGAGTGAGAACGTGTGAGTGAGTGAGTGAGAACGTGTGAGAGTGAGTGAGTGTGTGAGTGAGAGTGTGAGAACGAGTGAGTGAGAGTGTGTGTGTGTGTGAGTGAGAGTGTATGAGAGTGTGTGAGTGAGTGAGTGAGTGAGTGAGAGCGAGTGAGCGAGTGAGTGAGTGAGTGAGTGAGTGAGAGCGAGTGAGTGAGTGTGTGTGAGTGAGAGTGAGTGAGTGAGAGCGAGTGAGTGAGTGTGAGTGTATGTGAGTGAGTGTGTGTGAGTGTGTGAGTGAGAGTGAGTGGGTGAGAACGAGTGAGAGCGAGTGTGTGTGTGTGAGAGTGAGTGAGAACGAGTGTGTGAGTGAGAGTGTGAGAACGAGTGAATGAGAGTGTGTGAGTGAGAGTGTGAGAACGAGTGAGTGAGAGTGTGTGTGTGTGTGTGAGTGTGTATGTGTGTGAGAGTGTGTGTGAGTGTGTGTGTGTGAGAGAGAGAGAGAGAGTGTGTGTGTGTGAGTGTGTGTGTGAGTGTGTGTGTGTGAGTGTGTGTGTGTGTGTGTGTGAGTGTGTGTGTGAGTGAGTGTGTGTGTGTGTGTGAGTGTGTGTGAGTGTGTGTGTGTGTGTGTGTGTGTGTGAGTGTGTGTGTGTGTGTGTGAGTGTGTGTGTGTGAGTGTGTGTGTGTGTGTGTGTGAGTATGTGTGTGAGTGTGTGTGTGTGTGAGTATGTGTGTGAGTGTGTGTGTGAGTGAGTGTGTGTGTGTGTGTGTGTGAGTGTGTGTGTGTGTGTGTGTGAGTGTGTGTGTGTGTGTGTGTGAGTATGTGAGTGTGTGTGTGAGTGAGTGAGTGTGTGTGTGTGTGAGTATGTGTGTGAGTGTGTGTGTGAGTGAGTGTGTGTGTGTGTGTGAGTGAGTGTGTGTGTGTGTGTGAGTGTGTGTGTGTGTGTGAGTGAGTGTGTGTGTGTGTGTGTGTGAGTGTGTGTGAGTGTGTGTGATAGAGCTGAAGCTGTAGACAGTGACTCATGACATGAAACACAGTTCCAGGAAGGAAGTGTTCAGTGGCCACAGGAAATGAATCAGTGCTGAGATCTTTGAGCATGTGCAGTTTCCTGAGATCCGACAGGAACACTCTCTTCCACCTTTCGTCGTTAGTGGGTTAGCTGGTTAGACTAGTTTAGGTAAGTGTGGATGGAGTGGAAGCATAATCAAACTCAAGCATAATGTTGATATTGTGGCTGTATATATGATCACCTCATCACCTCATATATATGATCATATACCTGCATGTGACATTGTGTTTTTGAATGTTATTATCATTTTACCAAGTTTTTGACCAGCGAATGTCGTCTTTTTTCCTTCATTAGAACCTGCGTTGTGTTTTCATCAAGTTACAGCTTATAAAGTTTATTATTTGTGTCTATGTGGCTCAGTTTTTCTGTTATTTGGCTTAAATGTCACGTTATAAAAACTCGCTGTGACTCGATGACAAACGGCAGACAGTCGTCTCCGCTCCTCAAAGACACAGCGCTCGTCTTTATATATTTTGTATATACTTTATATTCTTGCTAAACTTGTAAAGTTGACATTTGCAAAGTTAAATAAAGGCATTTTGAAGCCCATTGAAAGAGCCTTGATTACCCAGAATCCCCTGCTCTTCAATACTAATTTGTTGTGGGCAATTATGTTTGTTTTTATGTAACTTTTTTTCTTTTTGATAAAAGACAAAACATGAAAAGTTGCAGGTGGAACGTCTCTGTTCCTTTAGCTCCAGTTTGATTCTGCAGAACTACAATGACGTTCATCTTCATTGAACTGAATTCACGCAGCGTTTGGGGTTAATTTGTTTATTGAGAGGAAAGTGAAGGGTTACTGTGTCACTCGACCCTCCAGCACACAGTTATAGAGAAAGAACAAGCACAGCATTCACACTATGATTGATTTAATAGATGGTGATGATGATGAGTTGAAGAGGATGAAGGTTAGAACCTGCTGAAGGTGTTATGAAGCACTGTGAAGGTTTTAGAGTGAGTTCAGCTGTCCTTCAGAGACACACACACACGTATAACAGTGAAAGTAAGAGCGATAGAGACACGAGACGCTCCTCACACACACACACACACACACACGTTCCCTCAGATTGTCCAGTTCATCCAATAACACACACACTGCAAAACATGATGTTCCTCCTCTGAGTTTCTGTCTCGTTTTCCAGCACAAACATCTAAACATTCTTAAATCAAGATTCATTTACTGGAGAAGAGAAATGACTAGAAATTAAGAGTTGTTTACTGAAAAATGTGTCAAAATGGAGTTTGTGCTTAAAACAAGAACAAATATCTGCAAATAGTAAATTATTAATCTGATATAAAGTCAATGGAAGTCTATGCAATGTCATCATTAATACAGTGAAAAAACGTGTGTGTGTGTGTTCATCACCAGGGCTCTGACGGCAGCAGTGGCAGCAGTGAGCTCTCTGATTGGCTGAGAGCGTCAGCGAGTGGGAGACTGACTCATCATAGGTGGGCTGAACAAACGCTGATGCAGAGAGAGAGAGAGAGGGAGACAGAGAGAGAGAGAGAGAGAGAGAGAGACAGAGAGAGAGAGAGAGACAGAGAGAGAGAGAGAGAGAGGGAGAGAGAGAGACAGAGAGAGAGAGAGAGAGAGGGAGAGAGACAGAGAGAGAGAGGGAGAGAGAGAGAGAGAGACAGAGAGAGAGGGAGAGAGAGAGAGAGAGACAGAGAGAGAGAGAGGGAGAGAGAGAGAGACAGAGGGAGACAGGGAGAGAGAGAGAGAGAGAGAGAGTCGTGCTCACAGCGAGGTTCAGCTCTTGTTTTATCTGATATCACCGCTGACATTTAGATCCTCCTCTCCTCGATCACAGTGTTCTGGGGGATGTGGATACCTGCTGCCTTCACATGAGCCAGAGGACTTAAAACAAGATGAAGATGCCTTTTGTTTCTTGATTTCTTTTACATTTGCATGTCAGTTCTGTCCTCATTTACTCCCTCGAAACATGTTCAAATCCGGACTTTTTTTCCTCAGTGCAGCTCAAAACCAGAGGTTTAGCCGAACGTTCGCGCCACACAGTGACGCTGATCAGACGCTGTCCAGAAATGACAAAAACACCTTTTTATTATCAGTGCAGCTCATCTGCGCTTCAGTTTTGAATCTAGAGGTTTAACTAGTGACACTTTACAATAAGATGCCATTCTTAAACATTAGTTAAGATTTCTTAATGCATATATTTTTACAGTCGCTAGCACACATTTCTCTTTACTCACTTTTTCAAAACTCTTCACACAGTTCTCCTGACCAACTT
Organism: Zacco platypus; assembly: GCA_038088235.1. NCBI lineage: Eukaryota > Metazoa > Chordata > Actinopteri > Cypriniformes > Xenocyprididae > Zacco > Zacco platypus. The sequence goes on from CM076082.1 coordinate 41,881,836, forward strand.
TCATCTTCAGTTAGTTTCACATTCACAGCGCACTAAATCTAAAACACTTCATTCAGTCTCAAATCAGTTTATTCACCCAGAAAACACACTTTATCAGTCATAAAACACTAAGACACACTGACATCAGGTGCATAATACAATGATTTCTTTTGTAAAATTTCTTAACAAAACAAGAATAACTCTCTCTATTGTTTATAATTCTCACATGATCCATGTTTACAACAGATCAGCATTATTCTTCAGTTTCCCTTTGAATGGATGATAATGACACTGTGTTGTGGGTTAGTTAGTGTTAGAAAAACCCTATGAAGTGAGAAATGATCCACAGTTCATCCCACAGAGATCTCTGTTGAGTTCTGAAAAACTGACCCGAGTACAGAGAAATGGTCCCGCAATTGTAAAAAACTGTAACATGAACTAATATTTTGATTAATTTTAATTAATAGAAATACAGTTCTTGGTTTGTTCATGTTAGTTCACAGTGCATTAACTAATGTTAACAAATGAAACCTGATCGTAAAGTGTTGCTGGTTCGGTCCAGAATTAAAATGAGAGCTGATTTCAGTGTGTCCTGTCCTCTGCAGCTGGTCAGACACTAGTTACACTGAGTAAACCCGTTCTCCAAGCTCTTCCTCTGGGTTCTGACCCAGTTCGTGTCAGGTAGAGAGCCGGAAAGAGCAGGAAATGTCTTCAGAATTCCAGTGTGAAACACTCGGATCTTTATCTGTGTTAAATTGTCTCTTTTACCCTTTGAACGGTGAAATTTTGCAGGAGAAGATGATGGATCGGATCTGGAGTGAATGTGAACGTCTCACACGGGCCGAACCGAGCCGCTCGCCGTTGGTCAGATTCACCGGGAACACACATTCACAGTGAAAGTCAACCAGATTTCCATTCTCGTCCTACGAAAATGTGACGCAAATGTGAGTCTTTAGTCACTCTTCATGTCTGAATGTCCTTGTATTGATAATCAAGTCAAGTGTTGTTTATTGCAAACAAACGTTTGACAGACATTTAATATTCAATATTATTGATTTTACTGCACTGACACTATCAATTTTGAAACAATCTGTCCTGTATAAAGATGGAGACGCTTGATCTAATGAACTTTGTTCAGTGAGATGATCTGCTGGCGGTCGCTGGAGCAGATGCGTTTGCATCACACTTCTGAAGACTGACGTACTTTCTCTGGATGACACAGAGAGTGGAAGGCTGACTGTGAAAGTTCAAGTCCAGAATAGTTTTTCATGGGAAAATCCATCACGGCTTCAGCCTGCGTGCATATGGACCGGCATCTGCAGGAGTGCGTCACTCTGTTGCCACGGCGACGTCTTCAGAAGCTAACGAGAACTCGTTAAAGAAGAACCTACGGACAGCGCGGGTCGTAGGGGAGGATTCTGGCAGAGGAAGTTACTAACTGTGCTTCTGTGAATGATGTTCCTCCTCAGTGTTTCTGAACATTCTTAAATCAAGAAACATTTACTGGAGAAGAGAAATGGCTGAAGATATTAAGTCTTGTTTAATGAAAAATGCTACTTTATGTTTAAAACGAGAACAAATATCCCCCAAATAGACTCAGAAAAATAAACTTTTTCCCTTTGAATTAAGTTTATTTTTCTGACTCCATCATCAGATTTTTGTTCTTGTTTTAAGCTCAAACTCACTTCATTGTGATGATTTTTCATCTCAGGTAGGTCCTTCAAGAGTGAGGTGAAGTCACAACATCTATCTGCTGGAGTGCCTCAGGGCTCAGTGCTCGGACCGCTTCTCTTCTCCATCTACATGTCATCTGTCGGATCTGTCATTCAGAAACATGGTTTTTGCTGTCATTTTTTCATTAGACAAAACTTAATATCTTCAGTCATTTCTCTTCTCCAGTAAATGAATCTTGATTTAAGAATGTTTAGATGTTTGTGCTGGAAAATGAGACAGAGAACATCATGTTTTGCAGTGCGTTTTATCAGCTCATGGTTTTTTGTGCTCAGTCTATATCAGTTGGTCTGTCTGAGACTGACAGTAAGTAAAAGTCAATAAATGTCTGATCTCTATGAGTTTTGAATCAGTCTCGAGTCTCATATTCGGTGTAAAGCGCAGCTAATGTCTAAAAGCACCACGGGCCTGTGGCGAGCCGTGACATTTACGGCAAGGTAGCGCTGTACTCGACACAGACGTCAGGTCTCGCTGCTCTCTCCGCAGGGATGATCTCCTCCGACATCTGCGATACTAACATCAGGTAAAGAGAGCGATGTGGACAGAAGATGTCATGAACGCGCGGCTGCGCTCCAAGGTCACCTGCTGTCAGACGCACCTGTTTGCTCCACATTAGCAGTGACACAGGCTAACGGGAAACACGAGTCCGCCCTACAGGCTTCATTATTTGCATTAACCTTTAGTTTTAGATCTGGGAATGTCGTGTTATTTTGTGTCCAGCCCTGCAGGAATGCATTATCACAAAAACCAGCAGCTGCACACAGTGATTTATCTAGAGATGAAGTACTACAAGTCACGCTTGTTTCATGAACATTTCATATTAATATTAGTCATATTAGTCTTGACGTGATGATAGATTTGGAAAAATATCTGCCAATGGTGTCAGAAAAATGTGACCCTAACCCTTTGAATTAAAATTATTTTTCTCCATCAGCAGATATTTGTTCTTGTTTTAAGCAAACTCACTTCATTTTGATGATTTTTCTGCCATCTCAGCCTGATTCACAGACATTTCTCGCCGGATGAAGGACCTCCATCCTCAGCTCAACCTTGTGAAGACAGAACTCCTTGTGGCCAATTTAACCCTCCATCACAACTTCTCCATTCAGCTACATTCAACAACCATAACTCCATCCAGGACAGACGGGAACCTGGGAGCTGTGATGATCAGTTAAAGTGGACCCATAATGCTCCTCTCACAAGATGTCATTTCAGTCTCTGGTGTCTCCAGAACGTGTCTATGAAGTTACAGCTCAAAATCCCCCACATTTCACAATACAGATTTTTTCAAAGCAGCTTCACAGTGATAATAAGTTTTGGTTTACAGCAGCTCTAACAAAATATTATTATCGAGCTAAAGTAGGTTTTTGATTGTGTAAGCGAAAGAAGCTCAAACAGAATTATTAATTAATTTATTTATAGGAAATAGATAGATCGGCAGATTAAGACATTAAATTAAAAGCACATAACACAAGACACCTCTCTTTAAAAACATGAATGACACTTTATTGACTATACTGACACAAACTGATATCAAACACAAACACACACACGTTCACACGAGTTGCAGAGAGAAAGGAAGAGAGGAAAGAATGAGTTTAAAGAGAGTGAAATGATGAAGGTTTCTAGCAATATATGCACTTCCTAAGACCTGATCTGAACGAACATCAATCGTTAATTTAACCCTTTTATCGCTGCTTAGGCGGGTTATATTGTTATATAGGGGAAACCAAAGACCTTTAATGCATTCTTGCCGTTCATTTACGTGTTTAGTTTGGTTTGCACATTTGAATTTGTCTTTTTTACAAAGTGACATTGCTAAATTACGTGTCTAGTCCGCATAATACAGAAAAATTAATCATGTCTGGAGATATATGCGAACTGGAATAATTTTGATAATGCTTTATCTATACATAGGGAAAGGAAAGGGAAGGAAGCCTTCAGATCATTTATTATCGCTTGTCAAACTCGCCTCTATTTGGGCCGTTTTTGTGTGTGTCCCTTTAAATGCAAATGAGCTGCTGCTCCAGAAGAGGGCGGAGCTTTAACAGCTCAACAACAACAAAGCTGGAGAATCTCACGCAGACAAAATGAGGAAAGTGTTCAAACTGATGGAGAGACTCAGGAAGAAGTTTCTGAACGGTTAGTGGATAAATTGATGTAGTTGCTGTGGAGTTGATCAACTCATCACTAGCATGTGTCGTCACGTTCATCTTTTTTCCTCGAATCGACCCTCGTTTGTGAAGCGGTCCGGTGTAAAATGACGGCATCAACAACACTCGACTACAACAACTCTTCCTCTTCTCTAAAGCAGACCAACATGGCCCCGCCCCCTTTGATGTGTGTTCTCGGGGGCGGGGTTTATGTAAATGTTAGAGTTTGTGATGTCACTAACCCAGGAAGAAGCTCGTTGTAGTTCCTACCAGCCGTTTGTTGTAGTCCTTAGAAAGCAATTTCTGTAAAAGAAAATATCTCTCTTTCCGTTGAACTTTGAGCATCATAACTTTGTGGATGTTGGTTCTGCTCAAGTCATGAGTGTTTTTCGTCGATACCTGACCCGTTGATGTGTGTGTGTGTGTGTGTGATGAGGACAGACAGAGGGCAGATGTTGGTCTCTACCTCCGGTCTGATGTCACGCTCAGATCCACAGGAGATCTTCATCTTTTTAATGGTGTTTGGAGGCGTCGCGGCCTCTGCTCCCACTGACTCGAAGAGAAGCGCCACAGTCCTCGTCCAGACGAGAACGTCTACATTCTTAGTCTTCTCTCTCCTTAATGTCTGAGAGAGCCGAACGCAGGCTGACAGCAGCTCCGCTCATGTGTTCATCCTCTGTTTATGAATTCACGTTTGAGCTTTTGAGACCGTGCAGCAGAACTCTGTGTGCGAAAGCTTCAGATACCTTTAGAAGGGAAGGCGTTGAATCATTTTCACTCGAGTTTCAGCATAACACGGTGTGATTCACCACACGCACAGCAGTCAAAATAACATTCAATCTGCTCTTTCTATGTTTCTATGACTCGAAGAGGACGAACTCTGAGATCCTACCGTCGGTCTGTGAGTAACGCTTCACAGCGGCAGATATGAAAGCGCTGACGTCATGATGTTGTAACGACCCCGTCTGAAGGGCAGCGTCTGTGAGACAGTCATGAGACGAGTTAAAGGTCTCATTAATAGACGGACAGTCACTGCCCTCCTCTTCATTCTGACCATCTCAAGCCGAAGCTGTAATGCCTTTATTCCAAGAAAGTCATTTGAACACACATTCAGTTACTGTAAAATCATACGCACTAATAATTGCACAAAGTCACGAGACAGCAGATTTATGTGAGTAACATTGATTGCAACATTAGATTCATTTGAGAGTTTATTTCTACAGCGCTTCATCCCGTACGGATCGTTTCAAAGCAGCTTCACAGTGATGAAGAGGAAAATCACAGAATCAATGATCTCAAATTCAGCTGCACAACTCTAGTACTGTCATTCAGATCAATAACTGATTCAGCTCAGTCTGTTTGTGTGGAAATATATATAAGTTCGGGGTCAGTAAGATTAAGATTAATACTTTTATTCACTAAAGATGCATTAAATTGATCAAAAGTGACAGTAAAGACACTTATAATGTTACAAGAGAGTCTATTTCAAATAAATGCGGTTCTTTTGAACTTTTTATTCATCAAAGAATCCTGAAAAATAAAATATGACAGTTTTCAACACTGACAATAATCATAAATGTCATCAAATCATCATATCAGAATGATTTCTGAAGGATCATGTGACACTGAAGACTGGAGTAATGATGCTGAAAATTCAGGAATAAATTACACTGTACTATATATTCACATAGAAAACACATGATTTACATTTACTGTATTTTTGAGCAAATAAATAAAAAAAATCACAAAATTATAATAGTCTAATTATTTAAAATTATTGTATTATATTATATTATTAGGTTACATTTTGTTTAAGGTGACACAGTTACATTGTAATTACTCAAATAAGTACTGATTAATATTAATTAACTTGGATGCACTTACAAAATAATAGCAATGTTTATTAAGATATTTTTAATGTTGCTTTGACCCTGGAGATTAAATATGTAAACTGAAGAGGCTCTGATGGTTCTGCATGTTTGATCCGATCACGACAGGCTGCCAAACACGGGGACGGGAATCTTGCCGTCCATCTGCAGAGCCGGAGTCCCGTTCGCTCCGTTCGCCGCGGATCTGAGCGCCTCTCATGGCAGACTGTGAGTTTGTGTCTCGTGTGCGTCCACCTCCTGAGACAGATGGTCACTGAGGGACTCTGATAACAGGACAGCAGGTCAGACCCGAGCCTGCGCTCCAACTGAACATGTGTGTTTATCTGTCATATCCAAATGTCATATTCAAGAGCTGGAGGTTTATTAGCCACAGAATCTGGTGCGAAGCAGGAAAATATGAGCATCACCCAAATCTGCTGCTTCATTCTGTTTCAGAGCTCTGAAATATAACACTGAAGATTATTGTAAAACATCAGAGCTCAATTCATCTGTTGTTAGTATTAATGTTTGCTGTAAGAAAGAGACAATAAAGCTTGACAGCTCGTGTCTGGATGTGAAGAATGAAGAATGTTTGTGCTTCATTAGGGCTTGTTGTTGGTCGTCAGGTCAGTCTGCGTCTGTTCGGCTCTATCGTTCCTCCTCTCGTTTTCCAGTATCTAAACATTCTTAAGTCAAGATACATTTACTGGAGAAGAGAAATGACTGAAGATATTAAGATGTGTTTAATGAAAAATACATCAGTCGGATCAGAAAAATAATCTTGTTTTCTCTTTGAATGAAGATGATTTTTCTGACTCCATCATCAGATTTTTGTTCTTGTTTTAAGCTCAAACTCACTTCATTTTGATGATTTTTCATTAATATCTTCAGTCATTTCTCTTCTCCAGTAAATGAATCTTGATTTAAGAATGTTTAGATGTTTGTGCTGGAAACTCTGAGGAGGAACATCATGTGTTAACAAGCAACACAGAATAAAACAGATTCACCATGAGATGAATGTGAATTCGCATCTGTTGGTTAAAACTGAAGCCACTTTTGGACATTTTTCTTTGAAAAGTAATGCGAATATAATATGATTTTGCAGAATGTCACGGGCGGTATGTTTTGTCCAGTGTGAGTGAAGTTATTTCCGTCTCTGAATCTCATTGTTGTGACGCAGCATGAGGGATGTGAGGAGTTTTATCATCCGTTGGAGTAAATCAATGCACTGCGACCCACTAAACTCTTACATCACATCTGCCGTATGATATTCCATTCTGCTAAGCAGATGAAAATAATAATCAAAAAGCCTTCCAGACGAACGCTGCTCTGGGCCTTCAAAGATAACATTTGACAGCAGGGATTTATCTCGAAGGCTTCGGCAGAAGCAGAAAGCAGAAGAATAGAGCAGCGTTTCTAAAATAGAAGCACACCAGGGACACGCCGGGGTTGAGGTCGGGGATTCTGGGATTGTGAATCGCTCAGAGCGCATTTATGCTGCCACTAATGTTTGTATTAAACCCATAAATGATGAGCGTCTGTCCTGCCTGTTTATTCTCAAACACGATATAATGCGTCCTCGAGAACATTCAAACATTCTGACACGAGGGAGGTTCTTCTTCCCTTCTCTCCTCACGCGTGTGTGAATCTGTCCCGATCAGCGTTTGTGTGGATCTTCTTCCTCTGGAACGGCCGATTGAAGGAGGAACACGAAACACCGAGAGCAGAAGATCGTGACACTCTTTCACACAGACCTTCTGCCGTGAGTTCTGCTCTTTCCTTCAGATCTGTGAAGTTCTCAGGGTGATGCGCTCGCTTCACTTAAACACTCTTAAAAATAAAGGTTCTTTGGAGAACTGAAAATGACTCTTCTGTTGCACAGACGCTTTGACACGTTCAGTGTGAGAGTGTGTTATATATGATACACACACACACAATCACTCTCTCTCTCTCTCTCTCACACACACACACACACACACACACAATCACTCTCTCTCTCTCTCACACACACACACAATCACTCTCTCTCTCTCACACACACACACACAATCACTCTCTCTCTCTCTCTCTCACACACACACAATCACTCTCTCTCTCTCTCTCTCTCTCACACACACACACACACACAATCACTCTCTCTCTCTCTCTCACACACACACACAATCACTCTCTCTCTCTCTCTCTCTCACACACACACCGATCACTCTCTCTCTCTCTCACACACACACACAACCACTCTCTCTCTCTCTCTCTCACACACACACACACACACACAATCACTCTCTCTCTCTCTCTCACACACACACACACACACAATCACTCTCTCTCTCTCACACACACACACACACACACACACAATCACTCTCTCTCTCACACACACACACACACTCTCTCTCTCACACACACACACACACACAATCACTCTCTCTCTCAC
>CM076082.1:41892500-41895000 GCA_038088235.1 Zacco platypus
CACACACTCACACACACACTCACACACACACACACTCACACACACACACACTCACACACACACACTCACACACACACACACACACACACTCACACACACACACACTCACACACACTCACACACACACACTCACACACACTCACACACACTCACACACTCACACACACACATTTCTGCTTGCTATTAGATTCATATTAAACAGTTTCATGTGAATTACACTGCAAAACGTGTTTCTTAGTATTTTTGTCTTGTTTTCTAAACATTCCTTAATCAATATATATTCACTGGAGAAGCAAAATGACTTCAAATATTCAGTTTTGTTTTCTAAATTTTTTTATTAAAATGGAGTAAGTTTGTGCTTAAAACAAGAACAAAAATCTGATGATGGAGTCAGAAAAATAAACTTGCTTCGCCTTTGAATGAAGATGATTTTTCTGACTCCATCATCAGATTTTTGTTCTTGTTTTAAGCTCAAACTCACTTCATTCTGATGATTTTTCATTAATATCTTCAGTCATTTCTCTTCTCCAGTAAATGAATCTTGATTTAAGAATGTTTAGATGTTTGTGCTGGAAAACGAGACAGAAACTCTGAGGAGGAACATCATGTTTCAGTGCAGTCACTTCTGCAAATTTAAGACACATTTTATGGATCAAAACACAGCGTTCATCAGATCACTTTCGTAATGAGACGGACGACTGCTCTTCCGTGTCTTAATTAGATTTTCTCAGCTGTCATGTGACTAATCATGTGAGGCACGTAAAGGGCATCAGAAGCTCTTCCTCCCCGCAGCACAAACATCTCATCCGAACGCCACGGATTAAAACAGTCGCTGTGAAAACACCGTTTGATGTACATTTACAGTCAAAAATCAAATGGAAACAGTTTTAGATTTAGAAAAATGCTCTATTTCTAGGCACTGTAAATGAATGTCGTTGATCATGTGACTGTTTGTTCAGTAGGTCAGAGGTTGTCCTTCATTTAGGCTCAAGATGCTCTGATGATGTCATATCCTGCTGGAGAACATGAGCATCAGAGACACGAACAAACATCGACTCATCCACCTTCATTAATCACTCACATCTGGATCATTGACTGCTAAACCCTGAAATTAAAGGTGCACTATGTAGTTTTTTTAAACAATTCAAAACAATAACAAAGGCGTAGATTGATGACGCAGTGAATATGGAATCATGGAACTTGTCGTCATGCCGATGGATCTAATAATGTTTATGGATGAGTGAATGTGTGTTTTATCATGACTGTGGTGTGAAGCAGGACGGGGCCGAGAATCACGGACACGATTACTAAAGAGAGACAGATATCAGTGACACACGCGAGTCCCGCGGGATATAAAGAAACGAGGACATTTACTTCTACCGAACTACTCACAAGTGCTGAAACTCTACTCATACAGGTCAGTTTATTTGAGTTAAAGCTGTGAGGAAACGCAGCTGCTCTAGCGTCACACTATCATACTAAACTGAGTTTGAGTGTGTTGAGAGTTGAGATGTTTCGTATTAGTTTGTCTGTATGAGACTTACAGTAATCTAGATCAACATTACAGTGTCACACCGATGATATTCTGACACTTCATCGTCTCTGTCGAGTCAAAGTTTGTCGAAAAGCTCTCGCCATCTCGGAAACGCCACGCCGATATTGATATATTGTTCGTGCTGGAAAACGAGACAGAAACACTGAGGAGGAACGTCATGTTTTGTATGAAGCAAGAACGGTTTTATAGTTAGCAGTGCTTCGACTGATGTATGCGCACACTTCGAATCATTGCAATTATTCCATGCAATTATACCATTTTACATTATTTTTTGGTATAAAAACCTTAAATAATGTAAAAACATCAAACACTGTGTTTTGAACATAATAGTGAATTATCAAAAACACAAAGTGTCATAAAACAAATAAATAAAATACATCCTGCAAAACAGCAGCATCTGACAGTTCTGGTTATATTGCTTTTAAAGTGTAAAAAAGTAGTTTGTTTACTGTAAAGCAAACATTTTTTGATGCTAACTAAATCTATATTATTATAAAATAATATGGCTCTAAAATGGCAAGAAAATCAAAGCCATATCTCACCAAATATGAAGTTTATCACAAAAAGAGTTTGAGCTTTTGAATGAAACCTCTCCTGCATCCCAGCGTGTGACCCATCCACCCTGTCCTCCCGAAATACTGCTGAAAATGACTAATGTCACACAGTTTAGGTTGGATGGTAAGCTCGTGGAGACGCAGGCCTAGTTTCTGAGGAATCTCTCTCACCTTCAGCCGCTCAGGCGGCCCGCGGCGCGGTGTGACAGTGACTGACAGCTCCGCTGATGCCCGCAGCCGTCCCACCGCAGGCCTCAATGCAGCACGACGTCTGCTGGCAAAAAAATTGGCATGTTGCAAACACTCCGCGGTGACAAGATAGTTATCTGCGCTCCCGCGGGCCACAGACGGATTAACGTGTTCAGAGCAGAGAGACTTCTACATGAACCGG
>CM076082.1:41900000-41910000 GCA_038088235.1 Zacco platypus
CGTCACTAATGTGACTGACACAGACAGACAGACCAACATTTCCTGCTTAATTCTAGAATATCTTCACTTTGTTCCAACTTGTTCTGCTGAAAGATGTGAGACGGATCCAACGCAGCGAGACATGATCTTCGTTCCAGAGAGACAGGCAGATGTCAGCTAATGTTCTCTCAAAGTTACGAACAAACGTTCTTCCAGGAACATTAATAGAACGTTCGTTCAAAGTGATCTGGCCTTTAACAATGTCCTCAAAATGTTTTAATGAAAGATTTTAATTGGATGTTTGAGTAAAGGTTTATAAAAGTTACTACTTGTTTCAGAACGTTCAGAGAACATTCAAATATAACGTTCCCATAAAGTTTACAGAATGGAATGTTCACTGAACGTTTGCATAACTAAGAAGAAATGTTTTTTGAACACATTGACAGCGTGTGACGTGATGAACGCAAGCAGCGCTTCACATGTGCCAGTGATTTTTTTTTACGGTTCGATCAGGATATTTGTTGTGATGTTGCCATAGTATTTCCACAAACAAAGCAACATCTGCTCGCCAGCGTTCAGACAGAGCGACATTGTGTCGAGTTTGTTGGACAGACACTACAGAGCTGCTGATGTCAGATATTTATCTAAAGCTCTCTGTCCTCAGGAGATGCTAAAAGACACACAGAAACTTGAATTTATTTCATAAGAGTTTGAATAAGCTGTGCGTGAAGAGTGCAAAAACAGCAGCAGACGGATTGTGTTTTCTGCTAACAAAATACAATGATTAGAAAACACATTTTTTTTGTATTGAATATTGATAGAGCAAACTAAACACACACACGTTGTGTTTTCATGGTTTATGGGGTCATTCCATAGGTGTAATGGTTTTTATACTGTACAAACTGTACATTCTGTCCCCCCCCCCCACCCCTAAACCTACCCATCACACAAAATGTTCTGCTGTTTTACATTTTCAAAAAAGATAATTCTGTATGATTTATAAGCTTGTTTCCTCATGGAGACCAACAAAATGTCCCACAAGATCAACATTTACTAGTATTACTATACCTGGTAATGTAACATAGGGAATACACACACACACACACACACACAGACACACACACAGACACACACACTCTCTGTCAGGCATGACATTTATGCAGTGGTGATGGACGGTGTGACAGGTGATGTGATGTCAGTCTGAGTCAGAGCGTCTGCTGAAGATCGCAGCTGATTGTGTTTGTCAGGACAGTATTTGCACATTGAAATCATTCAGACGCAGTATTTGAATTTCATTCATTAAATCACAAAATATCAAATCAAGTCCTATTGTGCTAAAACTATAGATGCAGTGATTTTGTTTGTGGTTAGTGGATCATGATGACAGTTGACAGTAGTGAAGATCCTGCAGATTCTGACACTCGATCCGATCAATCACATTCACACATTTTTGTGCACATTAAAGTGGATCTATAATGCCCCTTTCACCAGATGTAATATCAGTCTCTGGTGTCTCCAGTGAAGTTTCAGCTCAAAATCCCCCACAGATCATTTATTATCGCTTGTCAAATTCGCCTCTATTTGGGTGTTTTTGTGTGTGTCCCTTTAAATGCAAATGAGCTGCTGCTCCAGAAGAGGGCGGAGCTTTACATTTACATTTACATTTACATTACATTTACTTTAACAGCTCAACAACAACAAAGCTGGAGAATCTCACGCAGACAAAATGAGGAAAGTGTTCAAACTGATGGAGAGACTCAGGAAGAAGTTTCTGAACGGTTAGTGGATAAATTGATGTAGTTGCTGTGGAGTTGATCAACTCATCACTAGCATGTGTCGTCACGTTCATCTTTTCTCCTTGAATCCACCCTCGTTTGTGAAGCAAATGTTTATGATCAAACAGCAACATTACAAACTAACTAAAGTTAAAAAAAATCAAATCATAATCAACCACTCCTTTCACTTCACTGCGAACAGGAAACTTTCTCAGAACTTCAGCTTACGTTCTGTCAAAGTTACAAACAAACATTCTTCCAGTAACATTAATAGAACATTTGTTCAAAGTTATCTGGTCTTTAATAATGTTCTCAAAGCTTTAGCACAAAAACATTATTTATACATTATTTCTGAGCATTTTTTCCTGAAATGTATTAGTAGGTTCATTTAATGTTTTTAAATGTTACTGCTTGTTTCAGTTTGAGCATTCAGAGAACATTCAAAATGAACATTTTCATACTGTTTGAATGAAATGTTCCTTTAACGTTCACATAGCCAAGAAAACATTTTTTAAAACGTTTAAAAACTAGACATTTTGAATGTTGAGAGAACAGCAGCAGGAAGATTTTCAGGCTTAAATAAAGAGGATTCATGAATGTGAGCAAATGAAATTAATGCTCAGTGTTTTTTGACAGCCTGTTTTCACCGCCGTGTGTCTTTTGTGAAAGCCAGCGTATTTACAGTAACAGCAGTGTACGATCTGCTCCTTCTAATGGGGAAATTAGTAGAATGAAGTGACGTAACTTTATAACCATTTTGTCATTTCATAAAGCCATGAGTGCTGGTGTCCATAACAACCCTGAAAACACAGGCAAACATTTCCCTCCAAAAGAAAAAAGAAGGAGAGGAAGAAGCAGGATTAAGCCGTGTTCTTCACTGCAGTCTCAGGGCAGATCGTCGCTGAACACGCTCACGTTTCACGATGTTTGCAACTAATGCAACGAAGCCGTTTGTAATAGTTCAATCTGATGTGTAAGAGAAGAAATAGAACAGCTCAGATATCTAATGTGTGTGTTTTCAGGGTCAGCGGCTGCCGGACGCTCTTCGCTCTCTCTCTCTCGGTGTCTCTTCTGCATGTGATTCTGTGCTGGAATGATGTGGAAGTGCCTGAGGCTTAAACCGGGCCAAACGAATGATAAACAAACCATTAAAGTGAGTGAGTGAGTGAGAGAGTGTGTGCGTGTGTGTGTGTGTAATAAGGGTCAAAATGAGACTAATGTGTTTCTTCAGTCTCACCACAGAAACACTCACATGAAATATGACTTCAGAAGATTTGACACACAGTGCAGGTCGTACGGATGCCTGTTGTGATATTTGCATGGATCTTTTGGGAAATATGTAAAAGAGTAGCATGAACGTTCTGCTCAACGACCCTGAAAAACAACATGAGGGTGAGTAAATGATCGCAGAACCTTTCATTTTGTCTGAACCATCACTGTTGTTGAAGGACGTGATTCCAGCGGCCGTGTTTCTCATTCTGACGTGAGCTTGTAAGCAGGTACGGCTCACCAAAGTCCAGCCATGAAAGTTTCTGCTGTGTTTATTTCATTTCTCACCTCAGACGCATTCTGGCTATTCTCTTTCTCAGGTTCAGTATGTAGGGAACAGCACTAATGAGTGAAGATCATCATGACTCATCAGCAGCTCTGGGGGAGGAACACCAGACTCATGACAAAACCTCAGCACTGCCAAAACACTCTCCGCCCGCCCGTCCCACAATCACACCACCGACACACACGCTTACTTATGAAACACACACACACACACAATCATTATTAGTTCAAAGTTACTGTCGTCATTGGGTGAAACTCAGCGCAGGGTGTGAGGCTCATAATCACACACACACACACACACACACACACGGACGAATGCTGCTTGTGTTTATTCTCTCGTAAAATCAACAGTATTGTGTTGTGCCAAGCGCAGCGTTCGTTCGCTCTTCTCAGAGGACATTACCATGGTTGTGCCGCCCAAAACAAAAACACAGCTGACAGCTCCAACTCTATGAGCGCTGTGTGTGTGTGTGTGTGTGTGTGTGTGTGTGTAGGTGTGTTGAGTGTGTAGTTGCTCCAAGATGGTCCCTGATCAACTTAAGTGCATTAGTGACGTGTGTGTATGTGTGTGTGTTACAGACACGAGTATTTCAGCCTCTTTATAAAGACCATCTGAGATGGTTTAAAGTCACCATGAAATCAAAATTTCAATTCTTGTTCTTTTTATGAAGTATTGCAGTTTATTATAAATGGATTATCCGTGCACATCATTATTGTTTTAAATTTGTGTGCCTCATAATCTTGAATCAAAATAAATTCCCCTCTCACGTTATTGTGCTGTTGATATTTTGTTGATATATGGCAAAGAATTTTTAGATTTTCTATCTGTATTTGTACTGGCTTTAGATAAAGTCTTCATTCTTAATTGTTGGTGATTTTATTATTCATGTAGATAATGAAAACGACGCTTTGGGATTGGCATTAACAGATATTTTAAGCTCTATTGGAGATAGACAACACGTGTCAGGACCCACTCATTGTCGTAATCATACTCTAGATCTAATATTGTCACATGGAATCGATATTGATGCCGTTGAAATTCTGCAGCAGAGCGATGACATCTCAGATCATTATCTAGTCTCATGCGTGCTACATTTAACCAAGGCTGCAAAACAGTCTCTCTGCCACAAATATGTTAGAACCATCACTTCTACCAATAAAGATTGCTTTATAAATAATCTTCCTGATCAGTTTCATCATCTTAGCAAACCAGACAACTTAGAAGAACTCGATGTTGCAACAGAAACTATTGACGCTCTCTTTTCCAACACTCTAGACTCTGTCGCTCCTTTGCGCTTAAAAAAGATTAAGGATATTAGTCCAACGCCATGGTATAACGAGCACACTCGGGCCCTTAAGAGAGCAGCCAGAAAAATGGAACTAGAAGTTACTGTCTAACACTTGATGGCTGCTCTGTTAATTCGTCTTCGTCAGTTAGGAACCTGGGTGTGCTCTTTGATACCAATCTTTCATTTGAAAGCCACATTTCTAGCATATGTAAAACCGCATTCTTCCATCTTAAAAATATTTTTCTAAACTACAACATATGCTCTCAATGACAAATGCGGAACAGCTAGTTCATGCGTTCATGACCTTGAGACTAGATTACTGTAACGCTCTACTGGGTGGTTGCCCTGCTCGCTTGATAAACTACAGCTACAAACTACAGCTGGTCCAAAACGCAGCTGCTAGAGTCCTTACTAGAACCAGGAAGTATGACCATATTAGCCCGGTTCTGTCAAAACTGCACTGGCTCCCTATTAAACATCGTATAGATTTTAAAATCTTGCTAATTACTTACAAAGCACTAAATGGCTTAGCTCCCCAGTACCTGAGTGAGCTCTTAATGCATTATAATCCTTCGTGTCTATTACGATCTCAGAATTCTGGCCAGTTGTTAATACCTAGAATATCAAAATCAACCCCAGGCGGTAGATCCTTTCCCTATTTGGCACATTGTTCGGGAAGCAGACACACTCTGTCAGTTTAAATCTAGACTAAAAATACATCTCTTTAACCTGGAATACGCATAACACTATTACATTTCTATAATTCAAATTCATTAGGCTGCTTGTTTTAACCATAAACTCTCTTAATTTTGATGCATTTTTCATTAAACAAGTCTTAATATCTTCAGTCATTTCTCTTCTCCAGTAAATGTATCTTGATTTAAGAATGTTTAGATGTTTGTGCTGGAAAACGAGACAGAAACACTGAGCAGGAACATCATTTTTGCAGTGCAGCACACACTCCTCAACAACACACATGATTTGACTGATTCTTATAGGACTGATGTGTTTCTCCGTGTGTCGTGTTTCGAGGGGCATCTGTTTAGCATGAAATGCCTCGATGCATTTCATCATACGAGTGCACTGCAAGGGCTTATTTTTCAAAAGAGGTTAAGACGTCTTGGTTCTGGCGCTGAAATTACACGCGGTTTTAGACGCGTGCGTTCGGCCTGCAGTTGCTGGTCTGCTCTCCGCCTGTCCGTCCGCGGGGCTGAATATTGGTGGCGGTTATTAAAATGCCCTCAGAACCTTCATGTCTTCTGACATTCGGCTGGGCTCAAGAAATTATTCACTTCTGACCCACTTTTGTGTTTTTCAGACCTGCGACGCTGAATACAAAGCAGGAGAGTGAATTGTGTGAACAGTGAGGAACATTTTTGAAGGAAAAGCTGAAAAATCTCAGTTGAGACCAAAGATCAGTGTTGGAGAATCGGCCACCGCTGGAGGTCATGACCTTCTGACAGCCCAGTGAGGAGACATCAACATGAAACATCATGAAAGTTATCTAAACCTCAGTTATTAATACTCTCGCAGTGTCGTCTCATCATCCAAAACAGAGCAGCTGGTGCTAATGAATTATTAATTGATATAACACACAGAGTGTCATGCCAATGTTAATATAACACTGATGTGAAGCACTCACGCTAAACCACATGACCCACACGCATCACTTTACAGCCCAGAGCGTCATTTCAGTAAGTTCATCATATTAACACAAGAACAGCAGAAACATGCTCTCTTACCTGGCCGTCTCTACAGAAGACATGCTTTGAGTGAAACTGAAGCTTCAGCGTTCAGCGGCTCTGTGTGTCTTTCTGCCGCTGATGCCTCTATTTATCTAAATGACTCAGGTGAATCTCACTGGTGATTCAGCAGGTGTCACGTCTTGGCTTTAGAGACAGTAGAGCATGTGTGGACACACACACACTCACACACACACACTCACACACACACACACTCACACATTCACACACACACTCACACACACACACACACACACACATTCACATACACACACACTTACACATTCACTCACACATTCACACACACACACTCACACATTCACACACATACACACACACACACACACACACACACACATGTTGTGTTTTCATGGTTTATGGGGTCATTCCATAGGCGTAATGGTTTTTCTACTGTACAAACTGTACATTCTGTCCCCCTACACTACCCCCACCCCTAAACCTACCCATCACACAAAATGTTCTGCTATTTTACATTTTTAATAAAACATTGTTTAATATGTTTTTAAAGCTGTTTGAAATATGAGGACGCATGAAATGTCCTCAGAAAACACATTTAAGTTGTAATACCAGTGTCATACCCATGACATTATACACATCTGTGTCCTCATAAATTAAGAAAATAAGAACACACACACTACACGCACTCTCAGACCTACACACACACTCACACACACACACATGATTCAGAGCTGTCGTCTTGCACTAATTAAAGAGAAATCTCCTCACAATCAGCTGTTTTCCTCATGCTGAGCATTTGCACATCATCACTGTGATTCACAGACGGTCACAAGTTCATCAAGAGTTCAAGGAGTCGATCAGCCTGATGAACACGAGGAAGCGCTCGTACCGTCATAACAGTTTATGACTCGTTTGTCCACTGCAAACCCTCTTCAGATCATTTCTGACATGATTTAAAAAAAATACAAAAGAGGAATGTCTAAAACCATCCAACCCTCTTCATGTGTTTTATGTTAATTTCTAAACATAGATTCAGATTTAGAGTGAATAATCACCCGCAACTCCAGAGTTAATAGTAAACTAAAGTTAATTTGTATGTGAATTCATCTGAGCGCCGTTTTTGTGTGTGTCCCTTTAAATGCAAATGAGCTGCTGCTCCAGAAGAGGGCGGAGCTTTAACAGCTCAACAACAACAAAGCTGGAGAATCTCACGCAGACAAAATGAGGAAAGTGTTCAAACTGATGGAGAGACTCAGGAAGAAGTTCAACTTTTAGAATGCAAAATACTCGCAAAATATTTACTTTTAAATTTATTTTTATTTATTTGGCAGACGTTTTTATCCAAAGCAAAGTCAGGAATACAACAAGCGATTTATCATGAAGAGGTAAACAGGAAGTGCTCACAATACAAGTTTCAGACATTGTTCAAAGTATCATAAGTTAGAATAGGGAAGGATTAGAGGAAATGAAAGGATGGGGTTTTGTTTGTTTGTTTGTTTATTAAGTGTGAAACTTGTTGTGGATATGAAGTTATAGCACAAACAGTTGGTATCGACCCATCTTTCAAAATCAATTTTTTGTTCGGCATAAAATCATTTGCACAAACATGGAAGACTTTACCAACACTGGGTTAAAAACAACTCAAGTTGGGTTGAAAATGAAGAAACCCAGCGGTTGGGTTAAATGTTTGATCAACCTGCTGGGTAGTTTTTTTTTATTCAACTATTGTTTAAAAATGACTGTATGTCTGGATTAAAATGAACACCAAATATATTGGAAATTAAAACTCAGACACATAATTACTAGAGACAACAATAATAATATTTAACAAATGTGTATTGTAACAATTTAATAAATATGTATTGTTTAATTATTATACATAAAACTTTATAAACATTGATTTTATTAAACATTAATAAATGTTCATTTCCAATTTAGGCCATTTTGTGTCATTTCTTCGGCACATTTCCTTCATAAATGAAGTTCATCTCCTGTCCTCAGTGACTCAGACGTGAGTCTGTGGAGACTGGAATGTCCATCCAAAAACAACATCTGTAATGTTTGAGGCGCAGACATTATATCAGCCGGTGCTGTGGCGAGCCTGTAAACATGGCGGACTGTGTGCGGCTCTCTCAGGGCGGGATCTATGCTAATCGTCACCCGTTGTGGGCGGGGCCTGTGACATCACAGCAGAGGGAAATCTGGAAGTGCGAGTTGTCAGGTTATTTGCACCTACTGTGTTCAAACACCTTATAAAAGTGAATTTCACATCATATGTCCGCTTTAATGGGAAAACAAGATTACTTTTCCGACTTCATTGGCAGATATTTGTTCTTGTCTAAAGCATTTATTGTATGTGAAAAACAATAGTGTAATGAAAATCTACTGGAAACCACTATAGAGAATAGAGAGAAACCTGTTTAAGGGTCAGAAGATTGTCCAGAGTCTTCATTGTCTTTATATAATATAATTTCTTATTTTTTCCTGTAAGTTTTTGAGGTCAGATGATGAAGATATCAGCTGGAACGTGTTTTGTCTTTAAAGACTGGGTAACACTTTATTTTAAGGTGACATAGTTACATGTTACTACATGTATTTACTATAGTAATAACATTAATTTCCACTAAATTACAAGAAACTAAACCTGGATCAAACCCGATCCCTAACCATAACTCTATAGTGAGGACATGTAGTTAATTATCATTACTCAGTACTTATTTGAGGAAGTAAAGTGTAACTAACCTAACCTTAAAATAAAGTGTTACTGCAGACTGACGGGGTCATGAGGTCACGAGGTCACGGCACACGAATGAACCCGAGAGATCCGATGTCTCGCACTCATCTGTATTATGTTCATCAGTCATTTTACTCTCTGTGAAAGAAGAAACCATCAATCAGAAATAAAGTATGTCACTCTAATAATCTATAAAGATAAAACACATAAAAGCTCTTCGATTGTGACACATGATACTGTGGGAATGAGTAAACGATGATGATGATGGTGATGATATTTATTTGGGGAAACTCCCACAGAAAAGATCTATTAGTAGAAAAGCAACAAATGATGATTTATAATGTTAGTGAAGCCTCAGAAGCCGCTCGTCCTCAGCGTCTGAACCATCAGTGACTGTCAGGATTCCGTGCAGAGCAAGAAAATCTACTGAATGCAAAGCAGTTTGCTTTTATTAATCACAATTTAAATTAATCTCTTAGTTTTCTGTGCAATAAAAAAGAATTGATCAAATGTATGCGTCTCTTTGAACAAAAGTAAAAAGATGTAGATGTGGAATATTTAAGAATCTCCTTCGCTGAGCGTTTCTTTCACAAACACAAGAAACAGCAGTTTTTGCACTAAACTCGCTGCAGGTAAATAATGACTGAATCAGTCACTGCTGGAACACGTCTGTCGCTCACTGCGACCGCAGGAATTACTAGAAAACATTCATTACTGCACAACTGAAATGAACGTCCATTTGACCAAACGGATTCATCTGTTCATGTTCCATAAAATGTTGAAAATATAATCTAAATTGAGAGAGTTAAAACGTCTGCCAATGGAGTCAGAAAAATAATCTTGTTTTCCCTTTGAATTAAATTTATTTCTCCGACTCCATCAGCAGAAATTTGTTCTTGTTTTAAGTTTCTTTGACACATTCTTCATTAAACAAGTCTTAATATCTTC
>CM076082.1:41915000-41925000 GCA_038088235.1 Zacco platypus
GGATTCTCGGAAAACGTTTTTGACACTGTTAGACTCACCTGTGTGTGTGTGTGAGTGTGATGTGTGTGTGTGAGTGTGATGTGTGTGAGTGTGATGTGTGTGTATGTTTGTGTGTGTATGTCTGTGTGTGTGTGTGTGAGTGTGTGTGTGTGTGTGTGAGTGTGATGTGTGTGTATGTTTGTGTGTGTATGTCTGTGTGTGTGTGTGTGAGTGTGTGTGAGTGTGATGTGTGTGTATGTTTGTGTGTGTATGTCTGTGTGTGTGTGTGTGAGTGTGTGTGTGTGTGTGAGTGTGATGTGTGTGTATGTTTGTGTGTGTATGTCTGTGTGTATGTGTGTGTGTGTGTGTGTGTGTGTGAGTGTGATGTGTGTGTGTGTGTGTGTGATGTGTGTGTGTGAGTGTGATGTGTGTGTGTGTGTGTGAGTGTGATGTGTATGTCTGTGTGTATGTGTGTGTGTGTGTGTGTCTGTGTGTGTGTGTGAGTGTGTATGTGTGTGTGTGTGTAGGTGTGTGTGTATGTGTGTGTATGTGTGTGTGTGATGTGTGTGTGTGTGTGTTTTTGTGACATATCAGGACACAAATGTGTATAATGTCATGGGTGTGACACTGGTATTACAACTTCAACGTGAAATATGAGGACATTTCATATGTCCCCACTTTTCAAACAGCTTTAAAAACACACTAAACAAGGTTTAATTAAAAATGTAAAAATGCAGAATGTTTTCTGTGAGGGTTAAGTTTAGTGGTAGGGGGGGTTAGTAGGACAGAATGTACAGTTTGTACAGTATAAAAACCATTACGACTATGGAATGTCCTCACTTTGATAGCAAAATGAACATGTGTGTGTATGTCTGTGTGTCTGTGTGTGTGTGTGTGTGAGTGTGTGTGTGTGTGTGTGTGTGTGTGTGTGAGTGTGTGTGTGTGCGAGTGCGATGTGTGTGTATGTCTGTGTGTATGTGTGTGTGTGTGTGTGTATGTGTGTGTGTGTGTGTCTGTGTGTATGTGTGTTTAATTCAAGGTCAGATTTAAATTGAGATTGCAGATCTTGAGATCTGAGATTTGAAATCAAGGATTTCATGGCTGTTTTGCTTCTCCAGTAAATGTTTCTTAATGTATAATAAATTGCATGTAATTCTGATTTTTTTGTTGAATTGTAAAACAGCAAATTCCTTCTTCTGTCATTCTAAGTCGACATAAATTGTCCCGGCCAGTTTGATTCACACTCATGAACTAATGGAGCCGATTCTTCAGTTCTGGATTTGATTCAGATCCTCATATAGAAATGAACTGAACGAAGGCGTTGTTTGAGATGAATTATTAATTTCCCTTTCGGCCCGAGGATCTTGTGTCTCGAATCAATGAAGCCTGACATTTCATTATTATCAATGGTTGCCTAGGGACGGGGATGGAAGCGCACCAATTGGCGGAGCGCGAATGTGAAACGGGCCTTATGTCAGGCCAGCAGAATGTGACCGTATTAGTTATTTTGTGTTTCTTCTATAAACATTGGCCTGTTGAGCAATCTCCTTCCTGGAATCACACGTCTTTGCTTTTCACTTCACAGCCTTCACTGGAGTCGATGACGATTGGCTTTTACAGACGCCAGCCTTGTAATCACGACATGGCATGTGCTGCGAGAAAGACTGGCATCTTTAAAGAAAATGATGGAGGAAACCTGCGTTCCAGAGATGAGCTGCTGTTTGCCAAAGCCTGCAGAAGAATTCTTCCAGTCATGTGACTCTAACCATCGCGGCAGCAAAATCTATGAAGGAAAGGAAGGTGTTTTTCTGCTGACCTGTGCTGGTTAAGCCAGTTCACACAAGCATCTGAAACACAAGATGTGCTGCTCTTTCCTTTCACTCTTTCCATCTTTAATTCTTTGTTTGCTCACGTCCGTCTTGGCAGATCTGAATTGTTCTCTCTCAGCAATTGTGCATTCTCTCTGCTCGTTCTGAAGCTCTTGATGGCTCTAAACCGGCGCGGTGTCCAAACTTGACATTCAACCGATGTTTCTGTGGCAACCAGAAGAGAGTGAATCATGTGGATGATGAGGAGGCCGACAGAACCGAGGAGCCGCTCAACAAGCTGCTTCATCATCTCAGAACGCAGAGATCACACATTTACTCCAGATCCTTCACTACATATGTGGAAAATAATGTAAAAGATATATTTTTAAAAACCCTTTGATGAAAAGATATTGATGAACAATCCTTGTAAATTTAACAATATCACAAGGTCTCCCAATTTTATGAAAATAATTTCAAATAAACACATTTCTAGTCCAAAATAAGTCTATCTTGTTTAATGAAAAACATCACAATGAAGTGAGTTTGTGTTTAAAACAAGACCAAATATCTGCTGATGGAGTCAGAAAAATGTAATCTCATTTTCTCTTTGAATTAATTTAATTTTTCTGACTCCATTGGCAGATATTTGCTCTTGTTTTAAACACAAAATTATTTTGATTATTAAACATTTTTCATTAAACAAGTCTTAAAGAGTTCCTATAACGCCCGTTTTGCAAGTCTCCAGAATGCGTGTGTGAAGTTTCAGCTCAAAATCCTCCACAGATCATTTATTATCGCGTGTCAAATTCGCCTCTATTCGGGTGTGAGCAAAAACACGCCGTTCCCTTTCGAGGGAACTTCAACGCTGCGTCGAATGACGCTTTGGGAACGCCTTCAGCGTGATTGCGTCTGATGCATGAATGTCAACTAGCCAATGGCGAGAATGAACGTCACGGGCGGGTGACGCTCATGACCAGGAAAGGATAAAAGCACATCCGGAGCGACTGCTCACTAGCTTTTTTGCTTCAGCAAAGCGCTCTGTGTGTGAAACTGTCTCTGTCTATTTATTGTTGTTTGTCCAAAAGTATTCAAGCACTATATTTTATTTAGACAGGAGTTTAATGGCGAAGCAAACAGCAACTTCCTCCCTGCTCTCGCTACTATTACGAGTGGGGATACACGCGATTCATGTGCTGTTTGTCGGGAGCAGAGCATGCACGTCAGCTCTTGTTAAAAAGAAAGTTTGAGCTTGACGTGCAGAAAGATCGGGACTTCTAGCTCTGCTCCTCTTGGCTTTTTTCTCGAGGGAATAAAGTCTTAGGCACGGATCTCGCATTTGCCGTGGCAAGTGTGTAGATTTCGGGTCTGCAACTGCAATAAAGAATCTATGGCTTTGATCTCGCGTCCGCCGAGGCGACGCGTAGATTCGGGTCTGCAGACTGCAAATAAAGATTCTAGTGGCTCTGATCTCGCGTCTGCCGAGGCGACGCGTAGATTCGGGTCTGCAGACTGCAAATAAAGATTCTAGTGGCTCTGATCTCGCGTCTGCCGAGGCGACGCGTAGATTTCGGGTCTGCAAACTGCAACGAAGTATCTATGGCTCTGATCTCGCGTCTGCCGAGGCGACGCGCAGATTATGGGTGTACATACTGCACAATATTATGTATATTTAGCCTATATCATTCAGACCATGTACACTTGTTTGATGGTTTATGGCTGCATTTAATTTGAAGAATTAAATGTGATATCTGTCTGCATCAATACTCTACTCTATATTTTGCCTTTCATCCAGACTGTGTTTTTCTTGTCTGGTTGATATGTGGCTACATTTAATTTTGAGAAATTAAATGAGATAATAGGTATTAGTGTGCAGTTGGCTGTATTTAATTTTGAGGAATTAAAATGATACATATTTATCTGACTTTCAGTGGTTAGACTCATGTATCAGTTCAGCCTTTTATGCAGATCCTGACGCTGGTGGTGTCAGGTTTCTGAGGGCAGTCCCCTGCGGGGTGGAGCAGTGTACACCTCAGTATACGGTGTCTGTGCCACTTCGTTGCCCTAGGGGAACCGTTCTGCCAACCCCGCCACCCTTGGTGCTTCGGGGTGCAGCGGTTTCTAGCGAGCCTAACATTCAGCGCTCATATGACGCTGCGTCAGGCTTGCGCCATCTGAAAAGGAATCTTGAGGGTAGCTTTACGTGGTTCAGAGCAGTGTACACCTCAGCGTACGGTGCCCGCCCCACTTCGCGACCCTCAGGGGGCTGTTCTGCCGACCCCGCCACCTTCGGTGCTTCGGGGCGCAGCGGTTTTCAGCGAGTTCATGACTCAGCGTTCACACGACGTTGGGTCAGGCTCGCACCCTCTGAGGAGGGTCAGAGCAGTCAAATCGGTTGCTTCCTGCCAATATGTTTCAGGTCACCGAAGTGGTTGCTCTAAGTACACCAGAGGTCAGCCTTGGGAGGCTGGTTCCCTTAGTAGATTTTTATGGCAGAGTGAAACGTCTACCAAATATATCTCAATGGGTCCTGCAGACAATAGAGAAGGGTTCAAAATCCCTTGGTTTTATCCAATTCTATTCAACGGGGTGCTACTATCATTAGTGCATCCCGAGCAGGCTCTGGTGATGGAACAAGGAGTAAAGACCCTGTTAGCAAAGGAAGCTATAGAACGGGTCCCTGTAGCCGGCTGGGAGTCGGGTTGATACAGCCATTACTTCATTGTTCCAAGAAAGGATGGCGGGTTGCGTCCTGTATTAGATCTTAGTCATCTGAATTGGTAATATTCAAGATGCTGACATTAAGTCAAATCGTGACTCAAATCGGATCCGAGGACTGGTTTGTCACGATAGATCTAAAAGACGCATACTTCCATGTTTCCATCCTTCCACAACACAGGAAGTTCCTGAGGTTTGCTTTCGGGGGCAAAGCGTACCAGTATGGGGTTCTTCCGTTCGGCCTAGCTCTTTCAACCCTGCACGTTCACGAAGCGCGTAGATGCAGCGCTGGCCTCGCTCAGGCTGCATGGCATACGCATTCTGAACGGTACGAACGACTGGCTAATATTAGTTCAGTCAGAGCAGATGGCGGTTCGGCATCTAGATGTCGTTCTCGCTCACATGCAGGAAATGGGGTTGAGACTGAGCACCATAAAGAGTGTGCTTTCTCCAGTATAGAGAACCACCTTTCTTGGTGTGGATTCAGCGATGATGTGGGCTGTTCTTTCGCCCACTCGCATTGCTGTTTTTCTCTCAGTCACGAAGAAAGGAGCTAGGCCAGTCACTCACTGTAAAAACAGTTTCAGAGACTGTTGGGTCTGATGTCAGCTGCGTCCAACGTGATGGCTTTTGGCCTGCTGTACATGAGACCCTTACAGTGGTGGCTCGGAACCAGAGGTTTTTTTTCCCCGAGGGGAACCCATTCCTACGATCAAGATCACGCGGCGAGCGTTCCGCGCCTTGGTTATGTGGAAGGAAAACTGGTTCCTGTCCCAGCGGACTAGCTCTTTTACCCCGCACGTTCACGAAGTGTGTAGATGCAGCACTGGCCTCGCTCAGGCTGCAGGGCATGCGCATTCTGAACTATACAGACGACTGGCTAATATTAGCTCAGTCAGAGCAGTGGGCGGTCCGGCATCGAGATGTCGTTCTCGCTCATATGCAGGAATCGGGGTTGAGTCTGAACACCAAAAAGAGTGTGCTTTCTCTGGTTCAGAGAACCACCTTTCTTGGTGTGGGATTCAGCGACGATGTGGGCTGCTTTTTCACCCACTCGCATTGCTGTTTTTTCTCTCAGTCGTGAAAGAAAGGAGCTAGGCCAGTCACTCACTGTAAAAACAGTTTCAGAGACTGTTGGGTCTGATGTCAGCTGCGTCCAACGTGATGGCTTTTGGCCTGCTGTACATGGGACCCTTACAGTGGTGGCTCAGCACCAGAAGGTTTTTCCCAGAGGGGGAACCCATTCTGTACGATCAAGATCACGCGGCGAGCGCTCCGCGCCTTGGTTATATGGAAGGAAAACTGGTTTCTGTCCCAGGGTCCTGTGTTAGGAGCTCAGTGTCGACGAGTCACACTGACCACAGAGGTTCTCTCACAGGCTGGGGAGCGGTTATGGGAGGCCGCTCAGCTTAAGGTCTCTGGAGGGGTCATCATCTTTTGTGGCACATTAATTGCCTGGAGATGCTGGCTGTCTTCAATACGTTGAAGTTCTTCCTCCCAGACCTGGGAAGCCATCATGTGCTTGTCTGCACAGACAACACGTTGTTGGTTTCTTTTATAATCGACAGGGAGGTCTGTGTTCGTGTCCACTTTATAAGCAGGCACACCAGATCCTCCTGTGGTCCCTGGGGAAGACGCTCTCCTTGGGAGTGATCTATATTCCAGAGGCCCAGTTTATAGGAGCAGGGGCTAAGGCCAGGGGAATGGAGACTTCACCCTGAGATGGTGAAGTTCATATGGGAGTTTTATGGCCAAGCAGAGGTGGATCTGTTTGCTTCTCAGGATACGACGCACTGTTCACTTTGGTTCTCCCTCATACATCCAGCTCCTCTGAGACTGGATGTCATGGTACAGACATGGCCGAGGCTATATCTGTTCGCATTTCCCCGATTGATCTGCTCCCAGGAGTTCTGGAGAAGGTCCGCTGGGAAGGAATAAGTCTACTACTAGTAGCGCCTACTGGCTGAGCCGAATATGGTTCCTGAACCTTTCTCTCCTTGACTACTCTCCCTCGGAGATTCCAGTCAGGAGGGATGTTCTATCTCAGGCGGGAGGTGTGTTATTTCACCCCTGGCTAGGGATTTGGAACCTGTGGGTTTGGCCTCTGAGGGGGCCCAACTCATAGAATCTGGTCTCTCAACTGAGGTTGTAGAGACCATACTTCACTCCAGAGCTCCGTCCACAAGGAAACTGTACACTCTGAAGTGGAAATTTTTCACTTCTTGGTGTAATATGCGACAGTTGGATCCAGTAAACTGCCCAGTCGGTACAGTGCTAGAGTTCCTACAAGATCGCTTCTTATCAGGTCTTTCCTCGTCCATTCTAAAAGTATATGTGTCAGCTATCGCTGCTTACCATGTTCTTTTGTATGGTACAACTGTGGGGAGAAACCATGTGATAACCTGTTTCCTTCGTGGCACTTTCTTAGAACCGGACCAGGAAAAGCTGATCAGCTGTTTGTTTTGGATTGCCTGCGTCCAAACAGACGGCTAGCGAGTGGATAGTCTATTTATCAATAGATAGACTATAGATTTATCCAATAGATAGTCTATTGGAGGCTATTTCTCTTCCTTATGAGGTCTCTGGCCAGCTGCTATAGCTATCAGAGCTCATTCCACCAGGAGTATGGCGGCCTCCAAGGCCTTGCTATCGAGGGTACCCTCAAGTATGTGATGCGGCGGGCTGTTCCCCTCCGCTCACGTTTGTGACTTTTTTTCTCTAAACTCGACCTGGACGCCGTTCCAGGTTCGCAGGTGCTTAAGTCTTTGTGTGCCGCAGTTTCACACAGACAGGCATTTGCAAGTATGGCGTTTTGGCATATCGTTCCCAAAGCGTCATTCGACGCAGCGTTGAAGTTCCCTCGAAAGGGAACGTCTCAGGTTACGACTGTAACCCTAGTTCCCTGAGAGAGGGAACGAGACGCTGCGTCACCCAGCCATACTCCCTGCATACCTGTGGTCGATTTGCTTCAGCTATTTTAAGCTAGTGAGCAGTCGCTCCGGATGTGCTTTTATCCTTTCCTGGTCATGAGCGTCACCCGCCCGTGACGTTCATTCTCGCCATTGGCTAGTTGACATTCATGCATCAGACGCAATCACGCTGAAGGCGTTCCCAAAGCGTCATTCGACGCAGCGTCTCGTTCCCTCTCTCAGGGAACTAGGGTTACAGTCGTAACCTGAGACGTTTTTGTGTGTGTCCCTTTAAATGCAAATGAGCTGCTTTTGTCCACTGTTAGTACAAGCCTGTTGTAGCGGACCGTCAAAATGATGAACAAAACTTTACTGATGAGTTTTATGACGTTTATTGTACTTCACACATAAGATGAAGAGCCAGTTTTCACTCCAGAAAATCACTGTAAGCGCTTAATAAAACAGTGCTAGAAGTGCGCATTACAGTGTTTCTTGATTGCTTAAACACATTTCTTGAAATTATGCCTCCTGTTCTCTAAACTCTAAACACAAATCCATTACTTCTCACCTGATTCCCAAAACTTCCTATTTTCAGGTCAGATATGAAACACAAGCCCTCAACAACACACACACTACAACACAGTCTTACACACTGATGAGATCAATTCAAAACAATCCTAAAACCAAAAACAAAAGCCCGTAATAAGTTCTGTAGTTTGTGGTTCACCCCCTCAAGAAACATTTCACATGACGAAGACATCAAGGGTAAAATCCATCAACGGAAATGTACTTCCTCCATTCCATCGTCTCTGTGTCCTACAGAGATTGAAGTTCTGATCTCTGTAACACATGCTGTTTACAAAATGGAAGCAGGCAGAAACTCTATCTGTATGTGAAGCAGTCTGATGCATCTCTTTTCATTACAGTATATAGTGCAACAGCTGCAGTACATGTGTGTGTTGTAACAGAGTTTGCACTGAGGAACACCACTGAGGAACACCACTGAGGAACACCTCTGAGGAACACCGCTGAGCAACACCGCTGAAGAACACTGCTGAGCAACACCGCTGAAGAACACCGCTTAGGAACACTGCTGAGCAACACCGCTGAGCAACACCGCTGAAGAACACCGCTGAAGAACACCGCTGAAGAACACCGCTGAGGAACACCACTGAAGAACACCGCTGAGCAACACCGCTGAAGAACACCGCTGAAGAACACCGCTGAAGAACACTGCTGAGCAACACCGCTGAGCAACACCGCTGAAGAACACCTCTGAGGAACACCGCTGAGGAACACCTCTGAGGAACACCGCTGAGCAACACCGCTGAAGAACACTGCTGAGCAACACCGCTGAGCAACACCGCTGAAGAACACCGCTGAAGAACACCGCTGAAGAACACCGCTGAGGAACACCGCTGAAGAACACCGCTGAAGAACACTGCTGAGCAACACCGCTGAGCAACACCGCTGAGCAACACCGCTGAAGAACACCGCTGAAGAACACCGCTGAGCAACACCGCTGAAGAACACTGCTGAGCAACACCGCTGAGCAACACCGCTGAAGAACACCGCTGAAGAACACCGCTGAGCAACACTGCTGAAGAACACTGCTGAGCAACACCGCTGAGCAACACCGCTGAGCAACACCGCTGAGGAACACCGCTGAGCAAAACCGCTGAAGAACACCGCTGAAGAACACCGCTGAGCAACACCGCTGAGCAACACCGCTGAGGAACACCGCTGAGGAACACTGCTGAGCAACACCGCTGAAGAACACCGCTGAGCAACACCGCTGAAGAACACCGCTGAAGAACACCGCTGAGCAACACCGCTGAAGAACACCGCCGAGGAACACCGCTGAGGAACATCGCTGAGGAACACCGCTGAGCAACACCGCTGAAGAACACCGCTGAGGAACACCGCTGAGGAACACCGCTGAGCAACACCGCTGAAGAACACCGCTGAGGAACACCGCTGAGGAACACCGCCGAGGAACACCGCTGAGGAACACCATGAATTTCATGAGCACGAATTTCATCTGAGACTTCTTGGCCCTAACCCTCATCTCCTCATCCTCCTCCTCTTCTTTCACCTCTTCCTCCACTCCTTACTGCTCTTGCTAATCCTCATCCTCCTCTCTGGTGTCCTCGACCTTTTCCTGGATCGATTGATCCGAAACTGAATGAACTGACTCAAGCTCTTTCATTGAAGGTTCTGATTGATGCGTGATCATTTTTGACTCTTACTCCTGGGTAATTGTGTGCTAATTGAGCTCAAGCTACGCTGACTTGAGTGAACAATATCGAACGCTAGTGCTTTCTAAATGACAACATGGTGTAGTGAGAAATGAGGGGATCTGTAAGTTTTGCAGTGACAGTTCAACAAATCTGACTCACGTGTGAAAACAGGGGAATAGTGTTTATAGTTAAGGGAAATGGGTGTGCTTTTTGATAAATGGTGTTATGGTTTTGAAATTAGTTTAAAGCCTGGTTATAGTGTTTACGCACTCAAGAAAAAGTGTAAAGTCTTATCCATAAACTCTCCCTCCCTTACATTATCATCAACACACAGCGAATTACACAGAAA
>CM076082.1:41930000-41962500 GCA_038088235.1 Zacco platypus
ACCTGCTCAAGCTGTCCTCTCCGGATCTGGAGCACCTGATTATCCAGTCCAACCAGGGACTGGTTACTACAAGCCCGGCTCCCAACGCATCTGCTAATCCCTTCATGTACAGAAACCAGGCCACCAACGAGCAGGAAGGATTTGCCGACGGCTTCGTCAAAGCTCTGGCCGACCTGCACAAGCAGAATCAGCTGGTCGGCGCTCCCATGTCGCCGCCGCCGCCGCCGCCGTCCTCCTACCAGAGGAACCTCATGTCCGGCGCGGACATGCCCATCTACACCAACCTGAGCAGCTACAACCCTAACCAGCTGCCGTCCGGCTACCCCGGCGGGCAGATCGCCTACACGTCCGCGGCCCACGCCTCGGTTCACGCCAGTCACCACCCGCAGGCGCGGGGTCTGGACGCTCCGCAGACGGTGCCCGAGGTCCCGCACCCTCCCGGCGGGGACCCGGCCAGCTCGCCCCCCTCGCTCTCGCCCATCGACCTGGAGACACAGGAGAGGATCAAGGCGGAGCGCAAGAAGCTGCGGAACCGCATCGCCGCCTCCAAGTGCCGCAAGAGGAAGCTGGAGCGGATCTCGCGGCTGGAGGAGAAGGTGAAGGTGCTGAAGACGCAGAACTCGGACCTGGCCTCCACCGCCAGCATCCTGAGGGAGCAGGTGGCTCAGCTCAAACAGAAAGTTATGAATCACGTCACTAACGGCTGCCAGATCGCCGTCAGCTCGGCCAGCATGGCCAAGAGCGGGGAGAGCACCAGCTGCTGAAACGCTACGACTTTCTCTTTCTCTTCTGCCCGCACTCTCTGTCTCTCTCAGCCCCGTCTTACTTCTGCTCGCTGTGAAGAAATGAGACGGGGAAGACCCGTGTGAGAGCGACGCTGAGAGTCAGCGACTCTTCAGGAATGTCCTTCTCCGTGTGCTCACAGAGTGCGTTCTTTGACCGCCGTTTTGACGCCTGAGCAAAAAGGCCAAAGTGACGGGGATGAAAATGCACTGCGGTTGGGATGATCGTAAAGGGAACAAAAACTCGGAATTCTGCACTTGAATACTTGTAAATGCGACTTTTCTCTTCAAGAGGATGGAAACTTTGCTCCAAGGATTTTTCTTTACAGTCGTTGAACTTTATATGTTTTAGAGGGTTTGTGTTTCTATAATTGTTGAACAATATGCAAACATTTTCCAAAGCACCTGACAGGAACGTGCTCGTGGAATTGAACAAATCCCTTTATACACCCGTGTTTCAAGTGGAAATCTCTCGTCTCAATAACAACATTACCGGATATTGTTTGTTTGTTAGTGGGTTGGTTTGATATTGTGCAATTTGTGAATATATGAGAACATTTTTATACAGACCAAGACTTTTTAAGAAGTATTACATTACTGCGTAATATCAAAACATTATAAGCAAAGAGACAGGATTGTGGTACTGTGCAAAACTTTAACTGGTACCTTTTGCCGTTTTCAAGTTGGGAAATTTCTGAGCATTCCGAGACCTTTTGCACTGTAATCTCCCGTGGGGAGGTACATTCTAATAATGGGTTGATCGTGTGTTTTTGCCATTGTCTAACGAGTATTAATGCTGTTCATCTAGAGTAACGTGTACTCTTGACTGCGACATGTTGATTCAGCCCAAATGCACCAAGTCAAGAGTCAAAACTGACCTGAATCAGAACAACAACAACAAAAGGGCTTTTGATCAATAGTATTTTGCTCTTATTTTATTTTTTGTATGAATTAGTTTTATTTATGCAGAATTTGTATTTATGTTGTTTTCCGTGGAGAGGAGGAATACTAGTGTCTTGTTGACACGTCATTGTTTTGGAAACTACACAATTGCACATAAATCAGAAACATTAAATGATGTGTAATATTTATCCTCTGTGTATAGCATGATGGGTTGAACTATAACTACAACTATGCTTTTGCTAGATCAAAAAATAACAAACGACGGAGATTCTGAGAAGCGTTCAGAAGTCAGCGCTCTACTACGGACGTCGAATCTACTCGATGAATGGCGGTGATGAAGGCCTTAGAGAATCCTGTACATCTGCTTCTCAGAATTGCTGCCTTTCTTACAGTCGGTGGAGATGCAGATTATTTTATTTATATATCTATATCCATTCATAGGGACACCTGAGACAGGTACTAGAGCTGTCAAATAACCTTGTGCAACAAGAAGATATTTATTTTTTGAAACTTGAATAAGGTTTTTGATGTCATAAACGTAATGTATTTTTGTACAAAATTGTTTGTTTAGAAATTGTGTGTGTGTGTGTGTGTGTGTGTGTTTTATCATTCCCAATGGTTTATTTATTGAAGTGCTTTTACTGAGCAGTGTGGTGTTGTTTTATTTGAGCTTCGCTCCAGGCGTTTCTGTGTCGATGGTTTGTGTTTCGGACGCACCTGCTGTTGGGACGTTTGTTTTTTTCCACTGGCATCAAGTGAAGGTCCTTGGTTTGTTTTGTAATGTGTGTACCTCTATTTTAACCGTAAGCCCGTGGCGATCGCGCTCGTGTTTTTTGTTTCATGGAACTGTGTTTTGATCCACCTCTAAAGACTGATTGCATCGTCTATTTTAAAACGAAGAAAACTTCTTTACCGCGTGTCATATATACATATACTGAACAATTGTTGAAATAGGTTTATCTCGCGTGTACAGATGATCTCACTCATCAAGCCACTTCTCGGCCTTGATCCCAACAAGTCTGAATGAAAGATCGAGTTTGAATATGAACATGTTTCAGCAGAACGGTGCGTCTGGATGTGTAACAGTGTCCGATTTTGACGGCCAGCTCTGGAAACTTTCTGAAGCGACTGGTGGTCAAACTCGGGCCGAAGGGAACGTGTGACTAAGAGGCGACTTGCCTCGTTGTTACAAGCTGGTTTATTTGCTTCGAAATGATAACATGCAGTCTTGAAATGCTGTTTGTTATTCCCTTGTTTTATTTTATATCAATAATAAAGAAGAGTAGGTTTCTGAACGCTTGTCTTGCTCATTTCAACAATGTGCTTTTATCTGAATTCAGTAATCTCTAACAGACTCCAGACATCAAACTAAGCGAGAAGAAACGCTGATCGAAAGGGAATCTGCCGATTAATACACCAGCACACACAATTCTGGCATTTGAGAAATGACAATACAGTCTGAGCAAAAGTCATCAGCCTTAACAAGGGTCATGAGACGCTCGCTCGTCCAGTCATCCGCCCACCCTACGACTATGAGGTTTTCCCATAAAGATGAGCGGCACTTCCAGTAAAGCACAAGGAACGGCTGTCTGGGTCATTGTGAAAGTAAAAGTTAGAGCTGAAGAGCTGAAGGGGAATCTGCAGTGCGAGAGGGTTTCCAGGGGTCTGTGTCTGAACTAGTCTTGTTTTTCAAATTCAAATGAGAACCATCTATGTTTTTATGTAACTGACTTAAGAAAGCTAGAAAATTAGATGACTAACTCGTATAGGCCTAACCAGTCTGAGCAGGTCCCGTGTGTCCGATGGGAAGGTCAGCCGCCGTCGTACGAGTGTGTTCGTGTTCGGGCTGAAAACTACGACAAACTCTGATAAAACACCAAGGAAAGAAACAAACCTCAACGGAGAGCTGAGTTGTTGAGCGGCTTCTTAACATCATTTATATATTTATATTTGTTGAAACTTCACAAAGTTATGTCTTCAGGCTCTGAGTGAGCAAAATAAGTTTTGTTCTCCAGGTTTGCGGATGTGTGTGTGTTCTTCTGTGAGTTATGCGGATGCTCAGTCTTTTGGGAATGACTAACTCTCTCTACTTCCGCCCACCTTGCTTCCCACACACACACACACCAGCAGGAAAAGCCAGTTTGGGTCAAAGACTTCCGTCCGTTCTCGGCATGATGGAGCCTCATCGTTCGTCCGTCATCGCAGACGAGACGCCGTCCCAAAAGAGGGACAATCCTTTAGTAAAAATACCCAAACTTTCGGTGCAGTCATCTCTTATGTAATGGTGTTGTTGCTTTCATTTATTTATTTCTAAAATAGCAATCCTACAAAGAAATGACTGCTTGTTGACACAAGATCGGTGTGTTCGTGCGCAGCGTCACGGCTGACTTCATTTAGTGGTTTTGGCAGCTGGAAGAGTGAAGAATTCCAGGGAGGAATTGTGGACTTTTGAACACATTCAGATCACGAGTCATTATCACTGGAACTACAGAGCGAAAGAAAGAAAGAAAGAAAGAAAGAAAGAAAGGATCAGTGTTGCACTGAAATATTTGCTTTGGGAGGGTCTGGGTGTGTAATCAAGGTTGCAACATGTGAGTAGGAGGGACACACCCCCTCTTGGGTGTGTGTGTGTGTGTGTGAGCAGTACTGCTCCGGGAGTCCTTTAATAAAAGATGAGAATGAAACGGAGAGCCATTAGATCCACACTCACGCGCGCGCAATGGCCGTGATCGCGCCGCACGCACGCGCTGCTATTTCAGGTGAAACTCCCCGCATCGCCTAGGCAACAGCCGCTGTCTTTACACACTCCGATCCGCGGAAGATCTGTGAACCGTGAACTCTAGCGAGGAGGAAATTACCTCGACAACACTGTCCTACACACACACACACACACACACACACACATCTCTGCTTCTAATTGTTCAGTCTCAATGTTAGGAACGTCCTCCAGTAAATATGCCTTCCTGTAACTGCTAGATGAAACCATGATTACAGCATCAGCAGGTATTTCCCCTCCCATATCCCACTTCTCTGAGAAATTCTGTTTTTCTTCGTATCATTAATCATAGTTCAGACGAACGCTGAGCGCGCGCTGTGTCATTCTGAAATAGTTCTGATGCGCGAAATGATCCTTTACTTCCCCATCGCGAGCGCCGATCTCAGATAAGTTAGTAGATTATTATAGATCTGGTGGGAGGGTTATGATCACGTGTTCGTTACAGTGACCGATCACCTGAACTCCACTGACCACCCGAGGACACTGATGTTCCGTTTCTGCCATATACACACGCTGAAAAATGCTGGGTTAAAAACAAGCCAAGTTGGGTTGAAAATGGACAAACCCAGCGGTTGAATGTTTGACCCAACCTGTGGGTAGTTTTATTGAACTCAATTATTGTTCAGAAATTACTGTATGTCTGGCTTAAAATGAACCCAAAATATGCTGGAAATTAAAAATCAGACACATAAAAATAATCAAAAGGTGAATATTTATTAATATACAATTTAATAAATGTTTATTATTTTGTTATTATTCATTACATTTATTAATACATGTTTATTTATTACCCATGTTAATAAATGTTAATTTTGGGTTAATTTTAAGCAACAATACAGTAATTTAATCAATAGTTGAGTTAATAAAACCACCCAGCATGTTTTACATTTAACTCAACCGCTGGGTTTTTGACCATTTTCAACCCAACTTGGCTTGTTTTTAACCCAACACTTTTAGAGTTTATATATACATCAAGACAAGCATTATATTTATATGAATAACAACGTCTCAATAATAAAATATGAATGTAAATAGTTTTATTGATGCTGTGGTTGAAGTTTGCCTTGTAGCACATGTCTGTACTCACACAAACTTCAAATGACCTTCAGGATAATCATGAGAGCAACCTGAAGAGTGCATCTCCTCATCTTCACAGCATCTTCCTGAAGATATGAGACGCTCTCATTGCCTTAACATCTTCATCATTCCAGCCCCTCTCTGAAGCGACTTGTTTTCTGAACAGCTTTTTGTTGCCAGTGTTTTTCCAGCACCAGCTCTCGACTCACATCATCCACAGTGATCTCCGGCTCAGTGCCGTGGGGCTCCGGAGAGCAGCGGAACTGACTAAACTCAGGGAAAGAGGCAGAAGAAGCCGGAGCTGGCGGCAGAGAAGCCGTCATCTAATGAGAGCTGAAGAGTTCAGAGACAGAGTTCATCCGGACGACACGCAGCATCAGAGACTTCTGCAGATATACTTCAACTCAAGAAGTTCTTTGAAACGTAGAGGTAACATTAAAGTTCTCTCCAAATCTTCACTGCTGAATTAGAAACTTTGTCTTTTACTGCAATTTCATCTTAAATTCTTGTAAAAATATGTCAAATGTTTTTCTCCCAATGATTAAAAAATCTCTCTGACGGATTCTGTAATTAACTCCATGTTTACGTTCCTGTAGTTCAAACAGTAGAGCAGCACAAAGTTCATGGGTTCACTTCCCCAAATTTATAGCTTGAAGCTTCAGTTAGAAGATAATAAACGATAAATTCAGGGCGGTATACTCGGTGGTTCATCAGAACTGAATCTCAGGCTGTTGTTGACCTTTGATCCTCACTTGTGGATATAATTATTCTGATGCATATCTCATTTGGTCCAATGACGATCTACGGATCATGTTTCTCACTTCGCTTTCTTTGTTATTGATGGGGAAAGTGATTATATGGTGCTCAAATATCCTCTAAGGTGAACCAGACCTGGAAACTCTCGCTGCAGTTCTGCGTCAGTCATATTCAAATGATGGACCATGACTTTCAGTGATTTTAAACCAGTTGACTTGCTTGTTTTCATTTGTCATGCTTTGATTTAAAGGGGTGGTTGATTATGATTTGACTTTAGTAACTTCAGTTAGTGTGTGATGTTGCTGTTGAGCAGAAACAACATCTGCAGAGTAACGACACTCAGAGTTCAATGAAGAGAGAGATCTTTTCTTTTACAGAAATTGCTTTTAAAATGGCTGGTAGGAACTACAACAAGCTTCTTCCTGGATTAGTGACATCACTAACCCCAAAATTTACATAAACCCCGCCCCCGAGAACACTCAACAAAGGGGGCGGGGCCATGTTGAGCTGCTTTAGAGAAGAGGAAGAGTTGTTGTAGTCGAGTGTTGTTGATGCCGTCATTTTACGCCGGACTGCTTCACAAACGAGGGTGGATTCAAGGAGAAAAGATGAACGTGACGACACATGCTAGTGATGAGTTGATCAACTCCACAGCAACTACATCAATTTATCCACTAACCGTTCAGAAACTTCTTCCTGAGTCTCTCCATCAGTTTGAACACTTTCCTCATTTTGTCTGCGTGAGATTCTCCAGCTTTGTTGTTGTTGAGCTGTTAAAGCTCCGCCCTCTTCTGGAGCAGCAGCTCATTTGCATTTAAAGGGACACACACAAAAACGACGTGTTTTTGCTCAAACCCAAATAGAGGCGAATTTGACAAGCGATAATAAATGATCTGTGGGGGATTTTGAGCTGAAACTTCAGACACATTCTGGAGACACCAGAGACTGATATTACATAGATCCTCTTTAATAGATAAGGCTTCTTCCTTCCCAGATTGTCCATACGGCTGTGTTTACCACACTTTCACTGCGTTTGACCGTCAGCGCAGGAGCGAGAGGTTTCTCTGGAGGATCTGGGAGAGGCTGAATGAAATGATAACAATGAGGACAGCAGTCTGGAGAGGCGATGTTCCTAAGCAGCTCTAATCTAAGATCTAATCCGATTGGTCATGCTGAAAAGTATTATCCTATGCAAAAGCATCCTGAAGGAAACGCAAAGATAAATCAAGGTCACCGAAGCTCTCGTCTGGTTTCGGCTTGGTTCCACCCAAAGCATTTCACATCAAATCACGGCCAGGCTTGTGTAAATATAACAGGGCTTTCCGTTAAACTAGAAAAACCTGTAGGATTAATGAGGGCAACAAGCACAAACTCATTAACATCTTTCTGCATCATATTTTTAAGTAGGACAGGCTTTAGAGAGTCAAACACAAATCAATCTTCTGCTCCATCAGAATGAACCGATGATCCATCATCTGTATGTTCACGTTCGAACCAAGAGCACCTCTTCCGGTTTCAAAAACCTGATCCTGCTAACAGGACGTTGTGTTTTGGAAAGTAAGCCTAGAAAATGTTTTAAATCTCGGAGTCGTGGCAGCAGAGCCTCTTTGATATGTGAAGCACTTCCATTTGTTTGTACAGTATTGATTCGATCGGGTCTCCAGCGATTACCTCACACCGGAGGGTCGCGCTCTCCTGATGAGAGCATCGCCTCCAATGTGAGCGCAGCCCCGTGTCACACTTATCCAAATATTTTCCCGGTATCCATGAGAACGAGTCCGATGAAAAATGAGATTCGGCCAGCGAGAAAGACGCTTATAGCCACTTATTCTATTAAAGAAAGCCTAACAGTAAATAAATCAAGGAATACACTCTTAAAGTAAAGTTCTCACAGTGATGCCATAGAAGAACTATTTCCGGTTCTCCAAAGAACCTTTCACAAACCTTTTCTCATTTAAAAGAACATTTTTCATCTAAAAAATAATGGAAATTCTTTAAATCTAAAAAAACCTCTACCTTTTCCTCTATGAAGATTCTTTAGTGTTATGGAAAGATTCCATGGATGTTAAAGGTTCTTCATGGAACCATCGATGCCAATGAAGAAGAAGTATTATTATTACTGTGATGGCTTATTTGATGAGTATTAACTCTGTTACTGAAGCTCAGACATCAAACAATCATTGAAAATGATGGAAAAGCCACTATAAACAACAGCAGCTGAAATTGAAAGTAATTTTGAAACGCTAGCTTGGCTGTGAATATGTTATGTGACGCACACGTCCTTCTCTTTATGCCGTTCACTCCGTGTTCTTAGTAAAGTGTGTCGGCGGGCGACTCCTTGGCACGGCCTCGCGCTGCTCCACGGCGTCCCGTATAACCCCACACATCCACTGTGACATCACTGCGCGATTATTTGGCACAGACCTCGATGCCTGTGTAATGTGTAATGGAATAAATCGCCCTTGTGCTGGCCGCAGCGCGCAGAAACACATCTGAAAGCTGTTATCAGCAACAATGACATCAGCCGGCTTGGCCTGGACTCGCACTGAGATCATTCTGAATGTGTGTGTGAGTGTGTGTGAGTGTGAGTGTGTGTGTGAGTGTGTGTGTGTGTGTTTGTGAGTGTGAGAGTGTGTGTGTATGTGTGTGAGAGTGTGTGTCTGTGAGAGTGTGTGTGTGTGTGTGTGAGTGAGTGTGTGAAAGAGTGTGTGGGTATTCCCTACGTTATGGGGACCAAATGTATAGTAATACTAGTAAATTTTGACATTGTGGGGACATTTTGTTGGTCCCCATGAGGAAACAAGCTTATAAATCATACAGAATTATCTTTTTTGAAAATGTAAAATAGCAGAACATTTTGTGTGATGGGTAGGTTTGGGGGGGGGGGGGGGCAAAATGTACAGTTTGTGCAGTATAAAAACCATTACACCTATGGAAAGTCCCCACAAAACACATAAACACAACATGTGTGTGTGTGTGCGTGTGTGTGTATGTGTGTGTGAATATGATACTGAAACGCACGTGCCTCACGCTGGATTGTCGTATTGAACACACTGTCAGACATGAGGATCAGGATCTTCAGCAGTTCACGGGTTCAAATAATTAAATCATTCTGATCTGTATGTCATTTATCTAATGGCTGTTTTTGTTACTCCACACAAACATCACATGAGCTCATAAACGCTGGCAGATCTGCAGGTTTTTTGAGCTCATTTTAATTGTTCAGTAAAGTTCAATATTAAGACATTCGAGATGTCAAAAATATGTTCTCTTTAGGAAGCTTATATCATCGCCTCACTGGACTGGAGAGAAAAGAGAGTAAATGATGAATCTGAAGATTTGAAGATTGCAGCATGTGCTGAAGCTCACAACAGAAGAGCCGCTTCCCTCAGAACAGAGGCTTCGCTTGCGTGTTTCACAAAAACTCTTTTCCTTTCTAATTTATTTTATTCTAATTTGAAATGTGTTTGCCTCGAAGCAGAGGGAATATTGTTGCTAATCAAATTAAGCATTTGAAAAGTCTCTGCCAGCCTCGAATCCGCCGCGAGCGCTGGAAGTCATCACCGCACCGTGTCTGGACCGCTCAGCCGCTCCTCCAGCAGCGGTTCGGACGGATCTGCGGCCCGGCGTGTCAGCGCGTGTCTCCAGCCTCCATTATCATTCATCACATTCGGTGGCTTCTCATGCAGATGAGGGTAAAACCCTGTTCCCACAACCCGGACAAAATGACTGTCTTCTTCTAGTGTTGCTCTCTTACTCAGGCTTCACTGCTAGTTCTGATAGTGATGAACAATACAAATATTTTCTCAATCAGATTCGTAAAATTACTTTGCGCACATGCATGTGTCGTAATGTGCACGAGCTGTTCAGTGGAGGACACTCAAAATGTACTAAACGTTTGCTAAAAAGCTCTTCTGCTTTAGTCAAAACAAGTAAACATCATCCTGACGTCAGATTGAGTCGACCTGGAGTTTTACTCCACACACGCACGAAATGAATGTGAATGAAACATTCAGGGTTCATATAAACAGAACTTTCGGATTTGTGATGCATGTAAACAAACCCACAGAGACACAACACTAAAAAATGTTGGGTTGAAAATGAACAAAACCAGTGATTGGGTTAAATGTTTGCCCAACATGCTGGACAGTTTTATTTAACTATTAAAAATTACTATATTGAATAAAATCAGAAATTAAAAATCAGACACATAGAGGCAACAATAATAATCAAAAGGTGAACATTTATTAATAAGTAATTTAATGAATATTTATTGTTTATTCAT
Source organism: Zacco platypus (assembly GCA_038088235.1). NCBI lineage: Eukaryota > Metazoa > Chordata > Actinopteri > Cypriniformes > Xenocyprididae > Zacco > Zacco platypus. Next base: position 41,940,580 of record CM076082.1, read on the forward strand.
TAAACTTATTAATAAATGTTAATTTAATAAACATGCTAATACATGTTAATTTCCAACATATTTTGGGTTCATTTTAAGCAAGAAATACAGGCATTTTTAATCAATAGTTGAGTTCAATAAAACTACCCAGCAGGATGATCAAACATTTAACCCAATCACTGGGTTTGTCCATTTTCAACCCAACTTGGGTTATTTTTAACCCAGCATTTTTAGAGTGAAGGAGGAAAAACACCAAACTGGCAACATCCAGAACACCCTAGCAACTGCTAAAGCACTCCAAACCCTTAGCAACTGCAGCTCAGATTCAACGTTTTTATATTTGATATAAAACATGTAGAAATCCAGTTTGGTGACACACTGCGAACAGACAGAACAGGAAATTACCTCTTGAAATAATGCGAATCTTAAGAAAACCTTGAGGTTAACACAATAACATTCACATGATGTCGTCGAATCAGTGCAGCTGACACAAGCAGTGAAACCCCAGAGATGTGTTTCATCTCGACACAATTCCTCTCGCGGATCCGAGCGCGTCTTCAGACGCAGGAAGCAGTTAAAGCAGTGGGCGTCTGACAAGCGCTTCTGGATCCCAGCGAGCGCATCTCCATGGCCACGGGCCAGTCAATCAAACCTCACACACACACACACACACACACATCTGACAGAGGCCCAGAACACCATCACACAGGCTGTTTCCCCTCGTGCCTCATGTAGATCTGGTTGTAATCGAGTCTTTCTGAGAACGCAGCTCGGCTCTGACAGTAATAGCTGCCATCTGAACGCGTTATCTGCTGTAATTCCCGGTGTAGGTGGGTATTACTGTAATTAGATGTCAATAGAGACGTGCATTTATATGAGACACTGAAATAGCCCCGGTGAGAAGCCAAGCGTCCTAATTTCCACACTTTGATTTCAAACCATTCGGATTTGGAGACTTTGTGCATTTTTAGTTGAGATTAAAAGCGGAAGTGCTTGGAAAGAAGCCGGTTTTGTTGAGCGTGTTTGTGCCCGCGGGAAACAGACTTCTGTGTCACGAATGTTGGATCCTGACACTTCTGAGGTCATGCTTGACTTAGTGCTCTATTTCTAGCGTGTGCGCATGTTGAAATGACATAAATTAAATATACATTTAATGATATATAAATTCTGTTCCATACTAAACTTTAATCCAGAGTCTGGAGATCTGGACAGCACTGGATCCGAGAGGACCGGGCTTTAGTGTCGCTTTACTGCCCTCTTCTGTACAGCAGCCCACATCACATCCTCACGATGTTTTATCATGTATACCAGCCTGTCAGAAATACTGCATGTAAATAAAAGCCCAAAGTTCCTCATGAACAGCTCAAGCTTCATTCTCGTCATTCTCAATTCTGACTTTTCTTGCAATTCTTACAAAATTGAGATTTTATGACTACCAATTGCAACATTATATCATACGATTCTGAGAAAAAAAAGTCAGAATTATGAGATAAAAACTGGCAATTACCTTTTTTTTGGTTACATACTTACTACTATTCCAAAGTATTCTAAAGTATTTAGATTAAGTTACAAAACTTGTGTTATCTAACGAAGTAGATTACAAATGACAAGCGTGTATTTTGTAATCTGTTGTGAAATACATTTTAAAAGTAACCCACCCAGCCCTGATATATTAATTATTTTGAGAATTAATCGCATAATAGTGTATAATACATTTTTGCGTTGAGATTTAATCCCATAATACTTGTAGCTACCTTATATTCACAGTCAGTTTATACTTTTGTTTTTCTCCAACAGCTCATATACCTCTAGGATTTTATATATTTTCTCTAAAAACTTATATGCATGTAGAACGCTGCATTAAACAACTTCATAAGTAAAAGGGGTTTAAATATAATATAATATAATATAGTTTTATTTATAATATAAATCATCCATAGTGAATTCCAAGTGATCAAGGGTTGGTGCGTTCTCGTATGCAGCAGTTCGTGTGACGCACATCGAGTCCACGAGACGGAGGGAAGTTAGTGAGGGAACGGCATAATAATTTGGAGTGGAACACAGTCACTTTTGCTCATTTATATGATTGAATTAGACCACTGAAGGTCAGCAGCAAACACACTGGTAAATAAAGTGAGATTAAATACATAAAGTATATTTGTGTAATTTAATATTGTTAATTATTACAGGTTTGCGTCAGTTCTGAGATTGCTTTTCACTGTTTTTATTCATTTTGAGGAATACTGAAAATGCATGTTCACGTTTAGTTTAGAACCACAACAACACCATGATCACACACACACACACACACACACACACACATCACCTCTGACCTTTACTTCTCACAACATGTGGACAGGAGAGCTGTCAGTCAATGAGAAAAAGGAACTTGTGATAGTTACTTATTTCAAACCAACTTATTCTGTTGTAAATTGAAAAAGTAATTGTTACTTTACTAGTTACTTGAAAAAGTAATCTGGTCACGTATAGCTCAAGTTACTTGTAATGCGTTACTCCAACACAGCTCTCACTCTCTCACACACACACACACACACACACACACACTTGCGTACACGCACACACACACACACACACACACACACACACTTGCGTACACGCACACACACACACACAAAAACATACACATAAAAACACACACTCACACACACATTAAACTGCATTGAATTATGCAAAAAATTATGCAAAACCGTTGAATTGAAATACTCGTCATGCCTGTAAATCAAGTAGTTTCAGAGACGCTGACGTACCTCACAGACGTGTTTCAGCCGCTCTCAGATCCATGTGAGTAAACAAAGCGTCTGCTCTCCGTCACATGCATCATAACTCAGCAGGTTTCCTGTTCTGTATTTCCTGTTTACACCACAAACACAAAGCCAGCGTGTGATGCAGCTCAGAGTGAAGCTCAAGACAACAAGCTTGAATCCAAATGATGTTCAAGGCCGATGAGGTTAATGAAAGCTAACGAAGTGTCTGAATGACAGGGACATTCACACATGTGCAATAATGATGGAGTTAGATGGATCTTCATTCATGATAAACGCTTATAATGATTACAGTCTGTATGAGATTTTTCCATTGAATGACTATATTGGCAAATGTTTGTCTGGAAGGATTATAACCCGTTGTTAAATATCAATTCTATTTTAAGATATCCAGGAAATATCATCTGTGTATGGTAGCATGATTATTAGTATAAAAATTAAACTAATGCAAAGTTTGGTTCGCTCAATATTATGTGAGTAACTGAGCAGATCTCATCACCCATTGACTTCCATAGTACTTATTTTTCCTACTATGGTAGTCAATGAGGGATGAAATCTGATTGGTTGCTGACATTCTTCCAAATATCTTACTTTGTGTTCAGCAGATCAAAGACATTTATACAAATTTTAACAACTCGAGGGTGAGTAAATGACGACTGAAGTTTCATTTTTGGGTGAACTGTCCCTTTAAGGCTGCCTTCACGTGCTCTCGGAATTGTTGGAAGTACGAGTTTCGTAGGTAAAAACTTGAATGCGATGAGCTCGTAATTACGACTTCAGAAATGGGAATGATCAAATTTCCGACAGCACGTGAAGGCGGCATGATTTACATATCAGTGTTCAGTGGCCGCCACAGATACGTCATCAGATACGTGCATTTATTTACAATCACAGCCAATGACCTGACGGTCTCCTGGTGTCGTCATAGAAAGAGGCGTGCCCTTTTCCATCAACAGCCAATCAGATTTGAAGGATTCACACGTAGCCTCACAGCACCGAAATAAACAAGCGTGTTGAACTTGACTGGAAACGATCATGAAGGGAATATGGAAAGGGCGGGGCTTGGCGGCCCAGGTAAGATGGATCTAAATAATAATGATCTTATTATGATCATTTTACTTTCTGCTTTAAATGATTACAATGTATAAAGTAGGTAAAAGCTATTAATAATGTGAAAATTACTGTCCAGACTGGACACATGGACAGCGCTGTCACCTGATACCTGTTACTTTTCTCAGCGCACCTCAGGATCGCTCAATCACCGCCGACTGTGATGGTTCAAAAATAATCTCACAGCAATTGCTGGGGAAGATTTGCGTGTCTTTTTCAAAGAACTGAACTTAAAATATTTAAAAGATGTTAACATTTTGATTCTAAACATCTACAGCGAGATTAGGCCGGCGTGAGATGTGATGTCGCCCAAAGGAAACGTCTCCTCTCTGAGCCGCCGAGCGCCTCCTGCCGGACCAGCGCAGAATCACACAGACTCACAGACACCGAGCGGATGCAGCGCGTCTGTCCGTCAGCCATGAGAAGCGCAGATCTGCTTCCCTCAGAACATCGAGAGTGAATATTATTCCTGATCATCCTATTTCAGATCGCAGCTCAACATGGTTCAGTCCTGCTCGGCGTACGGATGCAAAAACAGATACCAGAAAGATAAAAACATCTCCTTTCATAAGTGAGCTGAACTGTGTTCGATCGAGTCTCAACTGAAGCGCGATGTTGTTTTATTCCCATAGTTCTGTGATCGCGTGGCTTGTGTTTGTTTGTTCGTTCATGTGAGATTCTCAGTGTTCGGTTCGGTTCTGCTCACTCTTCAGCACTGACGCGTTTGTTCTGTGGCACATATGAGTTGTAAAACAGTCCTTTTGAGGAGCAGGAGTTTGATGTAAATGATCATCATGTTGTTTAAACTTGTACGACTTTCTTCTGTGGAAAATAAAAGAAGATATTTTGAGAAATGTCTTGGTGTTTTTGTCAATGAAGCTCCTCCATCATATTCTGTGTTTCACAGAACAAATAAAGTCACACGGGTTTGAACAACATGATGACAGAAGAATCATTTCTAGGTGACTTTAGGAATGACAGCATCGCTGAAAAGATTGTTTTACACAACATTTACCTGGATATAATCAAATGCACAATAATTATCGCTGTTGTTTGTGTTGTTTCCGCAGGTTTCCTCTGGCCCGGCCGGACGTCTGTGGGAAGTGGGTGGCCGCCATGAAGAGAAGAAACTTCAAACCCACCAAGTACAGCAACATCTGCTCTCAGCACTTCACCAGAGACTGCTTCAAGCGCGAGTGCAACAACCGCGTGCTGAAGGACAACGCCGTGCCCTCGCTCTTCAGCTTCAGCAAAATACAGATGCAGGTGCTTCAGTAACTTCATTCACTCCACTAACCCTAATCCTCTAGTTCATTCAGTATATTTGTGTGTTCAGTGAGACGGCACGTGATCGAATGTGCTCTCATTTACATGAACTCGCGTTTTACTTTTGCTTTCGATTTGGCGATCTTGTGTACTCTGAATAGGTAGCGGCGGTGATGAGTGCGAATTCTACAGACATTCGTCAGATGCTGAGGCTCTGTTGCGCAACGAATCCTCCGCCATGGTCTCGTCAGTCATCTCGTCACGTGATCGGTGAACTCTGATCCTCCGCTGCTCGTGTCGGATGAGCAGGATGGGGCTGAAGCGACCGTTATCCAACTCAATTAAATTGTTTTTATTTTTATGAAAAGCAGAATGACAGTGGAGGCGAAATGTAAACGTAGCGATGGCATGTTCTGTCCTGATTTCACCCGTGGCGGTATTGCGAGACCGCGTTTCACCTTGACGAGAAATCTCGTCACATTTTAATCTCGCAAGATCTCATCACACCTCTATCTATTACATTCATTTTGTGAGTGTCTCTCGCTCTTAAACATGCTGTAGTTATCGGTATAACTGACTAGTTATGTGTAAATGGCCTCAGTTATGATTGGCTGAGCTCTTCACGCTGTGGGTGAAGGATCTGCCCCTTATAGTCAAATAATTGTTAGTCGACTAGAAGAGCAAAATTGTATTATTCAGTTATTCACAGAAACATAAAAACTCACGGTGAAGTCACGCAGTCCGTGAGGGACGGACGGTTAGCGGCGGGAAACAACTTAAAATACTCCATCATTTTTGGTCCTACAGAGAAGAGATCCTTTATAGTTTTCATTTGAAACTTTGAAGGATCTACTTTTATTTGTGTAAACTCGCAGTAACAAGACAACGTTGTGCTTTTGTAAAAAACACACAGGAAGCGCTTTCTGCCGTCTCAATCAATCAATCAATCAATCAATCAATCAATCGTATACTTGCCTCACAGATGTCACAAACACATCTATAGAAAGCTTAAATGTCTACGTTTAATTGAACCAATTCAAATCGGAAAGAAGTACGTTCTGCGTATGTAATCCAGTGTGTCTGTAGAGACGATTCACCAGCTTCATCTCTGAAAACACCCGTTCATTAATGAGTCATTAAAATACCTTCTTGCTCTCTAGGGCAATCTATTACACCTATATTAAACATTATGGGTTCATATTCTCAGTATATATTTAAGTAATTAAATGAATAAAACATGCAGTTAGTTGACTGATGGCTTAAATGAATAACTTTAGTTGGGGCAGCCCTTAACGGCTCAGTCTGTGAGATTTGTGGTTTAAAATATCCAACAACCACTAGAACAGTGTTATATATTTTGTTGACTTGCGTTCTCACATTATCCCACACGTTTCCGAGAATACATAAATCCAGAGAAATTTTACAGACATCAGACCGAACATTTCCACAGCAGAAAGTCATTCGACCGAACGACAGAAGTTTATTTTTAGGGTGAACGGACCCGTTAAAGTCAGTTGGTTTTGAGTAAAGGCTCTTTCTGAAAGTAGTTGACAATGTTTTTGAAGTATTTCAACCTCTATTTTTTCCAAAGTTCAGGAAGTATATGGCCCTGTCCCGACTACATTAATTTGTCCTCATGTGATCCGTGTCCGTCCGTTGTTCACAGGCGGCGTCTCTGGAGGACGCGTTCAGCCCGGACATGGACTTTCCTCTGAGTCTCCCTCTCTCTGATGCCGAGGAGACGGCAGTGGTGCGGCCGTCCGAAACGGAGCCGGACCCGGACCTCCACGCCAGCGCCTGCGTGTCCTGCGACCACAACTACACGGTGGAGGACACGGTGCAGCAGAAGAGACGCATCGAGCAGCTGCAGGAACAGCTGGAGAAGCTGCGCAAGAGACTGAAGACGGTGCAGCAGAAGTGCCGGCGTCAGGAGCGGCAGCTGGAGCGCTTCAGAGCCATGAGCCAGATCCGGAAGACCGGGAAGAAGGACGCGACGCCGGGAGAGAGCTACGTCATCCTGCCCAGAGAGATCTACGACGTGCTGAAAGGGATAGAGACCATCGGTGCGTTGTGAGGCTTCACGCCAGTTTTAAGTGTTCGATTCGATCTTCTCTTTTTGGTTTTTAATTCTTCTGTCAATCGTGACTTGTGTTCTGAATGTCAGACGTCTGCCGGGCTTCGTGCTGTTGATGCGTGTTCATGTCCGACGGGCCGCAGAACACCATGTGCTTTCAGGAGCGGATCGTGCGCTATCGTCCGAGAGGATTCTGGACCCTTTACTTCCGAGTCACTGAACCCTTCAGCGCTTGTTAAGATGAGAAACAACTGGACGAACGCTGGAGAAAGACGCCGACAGATGTGTTGAAATGACATGTTTTTTTCTAATTTAAGCATCTGGAATTTTATTCAATAGTTTATTTTTATTTCATTTAATGTACTAAAATGACCAAACTGGACTTTACTAAACTCGTTTTCAGTAGCCGTAGAGTCGCGTATCAAAGGGCTTTGAGATCGTTTTGTGTTTGTTGTTTTTTTGCTTCTTGATGATTAATTTATTGCTCACAAAACAGTAATAATTGTGGAATCGATTTAAGCCATAATCGGGGGGAAAGTTGGATCATAGTTGCCTTACGCTGCAGTTCTTCATGTGGTTTGACTGTTTTAATACATGATTGATTTATAATCGGGTTCTTCTGAATGATGAATGTCTCTGTCCTCACAAAACCACAGTACAGAAAGTTTCCAATGTGAATCACTACAGTCATATTCTAATAAATATGAATATGGTCTATGCTTCAAACCTGGGAAGAGGCTTTCAGAATCTCTATTTTCATTTCTTTGATTTATGAAAGGCTGGCTAATAATAAATTCATCACCGTGTTACCGTAGTAACTGCTGTGGTATTTGTTTGTTAGGGTAAACTGGGAACAGATGCTATAAACTCATGTGTGTTCAAATGCTTTGTGTTTTTTGCAACCTTGAAGAAAGTCCATATGTGACCCTGGACCACAAAACCGGTCATCAGTAGCAGTAGCCAACATTTTCTTTAATGCCAAAAATCATTAGGATATTAAGTAAAGATCATGTTTCAAGAAGATATTTTGTAAATTTCCTACCATAAATATGTAAAAAATTTATTTTTGTGAGTGGATATGCATTGTTAAGGACTTCATCTGGACAACTTTAAAGTTGATTTTCTGAATTTTTAGGTTTGTTTTTGCACCTTATATTCCAGATTTTCAAATAGTTAGGCCAAATGTTGTCCTGTCCTAACAAAACATACATCAATGGAAAGATTGTATGATTTTCAAAACATTTTCAAAAACAAATGGACCCTCGTGACTAGTTTTGGTTCAGGGTCACATATCAAATGAAATCCGTTTGTCTGATGTTTTTCCTCCGTCAGATCAAACCAACTTCCCCACCACCATATATATATATATTTTTAAATAAAAACTATGAAACCAGTATGCGTTGTTTTTTTAAATTAGGGTGATTTCATTTAAATTAAAATGATAGACCTGTTAAAAATTACATTTTGAAATTATTTAAATGCATTTAAAATGGATTCAAGTTGAATAACATAATTTTTAATTTGGTCAAGTCAGCTTTATTTATATAGCGCTTTATGCAATACAGATTGTCTCAAAACAGTTTTACAGTAATACACTTTATTTCATTTAAAGGTGCACTAAAACACAAAATAGGCCACACTGTATCGAACCCTGAACTGATCCTGAAGCGGCCACTAGAGGGCAGCGCTGGCTGTTACTTGACAACGCAAAAAAGACATTTATAATTCATATAGAAAGACATTCCATAGCAAATACATATTGCTGAGAGTATGTGTATGTATTTCGCGAGCAGATAAGATCGATCAAAGTTGCTATAATGTGACAGATTGTGACGTGCAGCGGCAGTGAGTCTCCGTGTGACCGCTAGAGGTCGCCACTGCTCGCGTAATCTGCCTTTGGCTGCTTTAAGCCGCTTTTATTTTTGCAGCAGTAAAATACTCGCACACGAATTTGAGTTTACGAACATCATGTGTAGAGAAGTAAAGCGATTTGACTTTGTTTTCATCATTAATATGTACTGAATTGTGAGGCTTGTGTGTGTTTGAGTGGGAGGAGAAGCTGTCTCTCTCTCTCTCTCTCTCTCTCTCTCTGTCTCTCTCTCTCTCTGTCTCTCTCTCTCTCTCTGTCTCTCTCTATCTCTCTCTCTCTGTCTCTCTCTCTCTGTCTCTCTCTCTGTCTCTCTCTCGCTCTCTCTTCATGAGGACATTCGGATCAACAGCAGTGGTGAGTGTGACTCAATATTATTTTTCATTTGTTTTTTTCCCCATTGTTATATTGTTTTTTGTTTTTTTTGGTTTCATTTTGTGTTCATCTCGTTTAAAGTGTGTTGGGATAGTGTTGGGATAGTGTTGGGATAGTGGGATCCTCGGCATCTGGATGACATGATTGTAACACTTGCTCACATGAATCAGTTTCAGTCTTGTTTACTGGATGTATTCTGATTCAATATAATTATCTGCTAGAGAAGATATAAAGCTTTTGAAGAACTTTGCTATGTTGAGAATTATGATTCACTGCTTTGTCTCGTACTAAAGTGAGAATATAACTCTAGTAACAAGTCTCTGTAATAATAGAAACTCTATGGATAACTCAGTTTAATAGTTAATCTGGTCTATAAACATGGTTTAGTTTTGCATTGGTTAGTGTGTGTCGATTCATGACTAGAGGAAGGAGTTTAGATGATTGTTTTGATAAGAAGACTGAAGGACGGAGCAGGAGCCGGATCACAGCAGACAGACTGACAGATGAACTTGTGCTGGTTTTGTTATGTTTGTTCTGCGACCTGGTCCTGGTGGATAGAGTTCAGAAGAACCATCTCTGATGAAAGAAACTTATTCTGATCAGCTCAGAGTCAGAAGAGGAGAATCAGTACTAAAGGTTTGGTTTGATTGAAGAGTGTGTTCTTGACTCAGTTATTGACTGTGAACCCCTGAAAAAGACAAACCAAACACTCATATTGTATAGACAATGTCAAACTAAAATATTTAAAGGAGATCTATAATGCCCCTTTCACAAGATGTAATGTCAGTCTCTGGTGTCTCCAGAATGTGTCTGAAGTTTCAGCTCAAAATCCCCACAGATCATTTATTATCGCTTGTCAAATTCGCCTCTATTCGGATGTGAGCAGAAACACGCCGTTTTTGTGCGTGTCCCTTTAAATGCAAATGAGCTGCTGCTCCAGAAGAGGGCGGAGCTTTAACAGCTCAACAACAACAAAGCTGGAGAATCTCACGCAGACAAAATGAGGAAAGTGTTCAAACTGATGGAGAGACTCAGGAAGACGTTCTGAACGGTTAGTGGATAAATTGATGTAGTTGCTGTGGAGTTGATCAACTCATCACTAGCATGTGTCGTCACGTTCATTTTTTTTCCTTGAATCGACCCTCGTTTGTGAAGCAGTCCGGCGTAAAATGACGGCATCAACAACACTCGACTACAACAACTCTTCCTCTTCTCTAAACATGGCCCCGCCCCCTTTGTTAAGTGTTCTCGGGGGCGGGGTTTATGTAAATTTTGGGGTTAGTGATGTCACTAACCCGGGAAGAAGCTTGTTGTAGTTCCTACCAGCCATTTTAAAAGCAATTTCTATAAAAGAAAAGATCTCTCTCTTCATTGAACTCTGAGTGTCGTTACTCTGCAGATGTTGTTTCTGCTCAAACAGCAACATCACACACTAACTGAAGTTACTAAACGAAATCATAATCAACAACCCCTTTAAATCCTCCAATGTACTGTTTAGAATCTGTATGTTGTTGGGTCTACTCAATTAATGGTACTTCTAACTAATTTTGTTTCATTTTGTATGATAAACAGTCTCTGCACGATGTCCTTAGTAAATGTGGATCCTGAAGCAAAAGCAGCTGAGATCCTGAAACGGGCCGTGATGTTCGTGTTCTGACACGCGTGTGATATTGTAGGTACAGAGCCGTGTGTTTTTCTGCTCACATGTCTCTTCATGAATCAGTATCAGACTATCTTCTGTTCTTTTTTCCCTAGAAAACAATCGGCATTCATTTGACCATTAATATTACACCCATTTCGTACTGTATTTCCTTTTCTTGATCATGTCATTATTCCACACATCAGATTAGATGTTAAACGCACACACTCTTAGATCTGACCGTCTGTCGCTGCGCTTGAAACACGAAGGCCTGAACTGATAAAACATTTACCTTGAATGCACAGTATAAAAGCTTCTGCAATTGTAAGATGAACTGAGTGTTTATGAATTCTTTTTATCTAAAGCTATCAACCCTTGATGGATGTAATTGTCTGTTATTTTCTCTCCACAGTGACTCAGATGACAAGAATGTGCCGTTAGTTATCTGCTGTTTGAAAACTAGGGCACATAATGAGAGTTAAACATTGACTAGCTTGAAAACGGACTGACTCATTTGTAACAAAGATTTACAGGTAAAACCCAAAATCATCCCTCTTGAAGCCAACGCCTTTCTCTTTTCGATGCAAATACTGTCGACAGTTACAGCGCTGTGATATTCTCCCGCTGAGGGCCAAACGGTCCGTGTGATTTTACTTTCCTCCTCTCTGTAAAACAGCGGTGGAGTAATGATCTGATGCAGGATATCCCATCTTTTCTTCTGCTGTATAATGTCCTCTTGTTGAGTTAATGTGATGTGAAGGAGTCCAGAGTGAGATTGTTAATGATGGACAACAAATTATAAAATTGTGTATTTGGGTTTACCGCCACATGAGCTTAAATTTCCAAGCAATATGACTTTTGGTGTAAAAATCTCAAACCCACATCTCAAGACATCCGGATATGTGGTTTGGTTTGGATCAGTTGGATGTTTTACAGGGTGTTAAACGTGAGAGTCTCTTCAGAATGATGTCATCACAGAACTATTGGCCTCGAGCGAAGCAGATGCAACAGATTCTCTGAATGGCACTCATGATTTATGTCTGCAGTGTTATAGAGTATTGTTAGGATTGTATCTGCAGTACTAGTCGACGGGTTGAACTTACTTTCACATGGGTTTAAGAATGACGCAGTGAAGAGCTGCTTCCTCTTTGTCTATATTCTCACAACACACACTACTGAGAGAGAAACGTGTGCGGCTCACCTCAGAATCCACGGCAGCGTAGGGCTGTGCCATATTGACAAAAATGATATCTCAATATTTTCTAAGATTTTTCCGATAACGATAATCTGACAATATTTTGAATCATTAAAAAATGTTTTATTTGGCAGCGTTTGTTATATCTTTCCATCTGTCGCTTTTTCTGTCGTTAGGAACTTTCTTGCTAAATGATTCAGCCATAACCTCCAGCTCCTCCCTCTCCTGACCCTCTCCTCTCCCAACCACACCCTAATCCTACCCATAACCCTATCTCTCCACCCCTTAAACAGGTTAAGCTCCACCCTTGAGCTCCAGAGAACTCTGCACCGAGCACTACTTGTTTGATTTTGCTCTGTCTGCTGCAGACGTGCCGTGTCCAGATGCCTCCTGAAGCTTGTCATAATCCTCATATTAGGGCTGCACGATTTATCGCGTTTAAACCGCACGCGATTATTAATGCGCAGTTTGTCAGAGCTGTACGGCTCTGTGATCAGTAGTAAATGCTTCTCCATCTGAAAGCCAGAGGGCGCTCTTGCCCAGAAACTCAAAATATGCCCTGCAGCAGAAGATGACAACACTTCATATCTGTAGCTGAATAAACAGAAGATTGAAACGCTTTCATTGATTAAACATGAATAATAAACACACGACTGCCTTATTCTGTGTAAGAATCACATCATCTCACAGAAAGATGCTCAACTGTCGTTATGAAGTGAGTTTGGTGTAAAAACATGTTATTACATGCATTTATAAACATCTTGTCCAATAAAAGACGTTTGACACGCGTTGCTTTTTCAAATGTATGTTATAAGCGACTGAAACTCGCAGTGATTTCAAATGGATTCGCATTTGGAGCCGCACTTCATTGACAAGCTTCTTCACTCATTTTATCTTCTGTCAAACACTCTGAACGCAATAGTGCTCAGTGTATACTCGTGAACACTTCATGCAGCGTTTTGATTGGTTTCTAAAAATGAGTGAAATACTCGATGATATGATTTGGTATTTCGTTAAAACATCAATTACGATATATATGGCACACCCCTACAGCAGCCACTCTCAATGTCTTATTTTACTCATATTTATCTACAAAATTAATAAGGTTAAAAGTTTTTAAGGCTACAAGAAACATAAATTCAGTCAAATGTGTCCAAACGTTTGACTAACCGTGGCTCATTTGTTTTCCAGGAGAGCATGAGATAACGCAGAGGAGTGCTTCATTCTCTCACCCACCGACTGATCATGTCCATCGCACTCAAACAAGTGTTTAACAAAGACAAGACGTTCCGGCCCAAGCGCAGGTTCGAGCCGGGCACTCAGCGCTTCGAGCTGCACAAGCGGGCGCAGGCGTCGCTCAACTCGGGCGTGGACCTGAAAGCGTCCGTCCAGCTGCCGCTCGGCGAGGATCTGAACGACTGGGTGGCCGTGCACGTGGTGGACTTCTTCAACCGGATCAACCTCATCTACGGGACAGTGTGCGAATTCTGCACAGAGAAGAGCTGCCCGGTGATGTCCGGCGGCCCGCGGTACGAGTACCGTTGGCAAGATGAGCACAAGTATAAGAAGCCCACGCCGCTGCCCGCGCCACAGTACATGAACCTGCTGATGGACTGGATCGAGATGCAGATCAATAACGAGGAGATTTTCCCCACCAGCATCGGTGAGTGTTTCCATGTTTCGACACCGTTGCAGCCCAGCATGGCCCCGCCCCCTCTGTTGTGTGTGCTCGGGGGTGGGGTTTATGTACATTTTAGAATTTGTGATGTCACCAACCCGGGAAGAAGCTTGTTGTAGTCCCTACCAGCCATTTTAAAACAATTTCTGTAAAAGAAAATATCTCTCTTTTCATTGAACTTTGAGCGTCGTCAGATGTTGTTTCTGCTCAAACAGCAACATCACACACTGACTGAAGTTACAAAAGGTCAAATTATACTCATGGACAAAATTGTAGCAATATTTCACTGCTTTTACTGTATTTTTGATCAAATAAACTCAGCCTTGGTCAGCAGAAGAGACTTTTGTTAAAGTACCGGCACATAGCTTAGTCATAGTTTCATCTAGTTGATGAGTTAACATTACTTTAAAAATAACTACAATGATACAACATGTTTTTTGGTTTTGCTGAATGGCTCACAGATCATCACTTCAAGCGATTTTCAGTTTGGTTTGAGTTTGAGTTGTGAACTCTGTTGAGTGTTTTGAGGGGCCGCTGCCTCCCGTTCCCTCCATGGCTTTCACCGTCACTCATCACAGTGTCACGTCTCCTTCACCTGTATGTGGTCAATAATTCAAGGCCATCAGATGCCCTGAAGGCACGTCGGCTCTCAGTGTACACTGATCCGCACTTGATCCGCCTGTAACTGAACCCCGTCGAGCTCCACAAAACCCTGAAATACTGAGATCCTCTCAGAGCGCAGCTTTAATGTGCTTTACTGCCATGACAGACATTTGTATTGCCAAATTATACTGATTCAGACAGATAAAACAGTGCAAAATTGATAAAGTTAAATGATGAAGATAAAGTTGCACACAAAAGGAAAAAAGAAACACTACTATTAAAAGAAGAAGAGGAAGAGGAGTGGTGCTAAAGTGTGGCACAGATTGCTCTCGGATACTGAAGCAAACGTGTGCCGTCTCGTGTTCGTCTCAGAAGAACAGCCGCTTGGACTCACTTCTAGAATCTGACGGCCCATTTGTACTCTGCATGAATTATTTGTTGTTTGTCTGTGTGTTTCTCACTGCCGCACAGGGATCGCCTCAAACACTCAATGTAATGTTTTCAGTGAGATTCAGTCAGAATCTCTGTGGAACATTATGGTTTTAGCTCTCAGCTCGTTCACTTCAGTGTTAAAGTTTACCGTGGATGTGATGTTTAAACCTACATTGTCATGAGACCGTGAATGCAGTTTTCTTCAGGTTGACTCAACTGTCAGGGTTCAGGTCTGACCGCATCGGTCCAGCAGGTCCAGTCCTAGTTCCTCCAGTTCTTTGGTTGTTTTTGCTGCCATTCTGTACCAGTTGCTTCAGTTTTGGGAAATAACTTTCCCATATATCTCCATCTTGGTTTGCTAGTTCTTTATGGTCTTTTTTATAGTTTGTTCAAATTCTCCCAACATTTGTATTGACTGATTTCACAGTTATTGTTTGTTGATGTCTAAGGTGCGTGTTTGTGCTGTTGAGAAAATGATCGGACCGTGGAGTTTGTTCTCTGACAGTGTGTCTGTTATCATATGATCTGCAGTATTCAGTCGTACCTCTGCCTCGTTAGTGTCATCATGACTGAGATGCCCAATCAAATCAAAGAAGGCGGGGCTTTACTGTTCACAGAAGCCAAACATGACACTTTAGAAAGTAAGATGTAATTATCTAAATATTTGGCAACTGTTTAATGATAAAATTGTTAAATACCAATATCCAGTGATGCAAACTAATTTATAGTTTTTGTCAAATTTTGCCATTTTGAATCGGAAATGGAGGCTATAATTTGCATGATTCATGTAATTCACAACTGAATGTGACAATACATGAAAATGAATGAGCTATTTACATAAAGTTAGTGGTCTTGTTTCCATATTTTAAAATACTAATAGTTCTAATACATTCAATTTCTTTTAATTCTTCTTTGTTTACCCTTAAATCCTTTCTTATTTAATTCCTTATTTAATTAACATGCATACACACAGGCTCCTGAGCGATCCTGTCTGATCGATTGCTCATGTCTGCCTCGCTGCTGAATTGTTTGAGTCTGTTGCTCCGTATAGCTTTGTTTTGAATCTAATTATTGTCATTGTTTGTTGTCTACTTTATCATCACTATATATGACATCAAAGCAAATTTAAAAGTGCTGGCTAATGCTAATTGTAAATACTCTAAGATTATTATTCACGTCGGCACTAATGATGTTTGACTTCGCCAGTCGGAGATCACCAAAATTAACATTAAAGAGGTGTGTGAACTCGCACGTACGATGTCAAACACTGTACTTTGTTCTGGACCCCCTCCTGCTCGTAGGAGTGATGAGATCATTAGCAGTGGTGTCCACAGAATAATATAGGTTTCATAGACATTTGGAAAAGTTTTTGGGGCAGACCTGACCTGTTGAAAAGAGATGGTATTCATCCCTCTTGGGGTGGTGCCGCTCTTCTCTCTAGTAATATGACACATAGTCTTGACTAACGGGCCCAGGTCAAGCCCAGACAGACTGGCTAAACCGACCGTCTGCTAGCTGTCTCACGTCACAGAAGTCAGATAAATCCCAACACATAGAGACTCTTTCACCTAGATATCATCACATAGAGACTGTGTCTGTACCCCGAATTAATAAATACAAAAAACTTCCAAACCCATTTAAGGGTAAAAATTTAATTGATGTTCAACAAGTAAAACACAGAGATAATAAAGATAAACAAATGATAAAGCTTGGGTTGCTAAATATTCGATCCCTTCAAAAGCACTTATTGTAAATGATATTATCACAGAAAATAATCTATATGTGCTGTGTTTGACAGAAACCTGGCTAAAACCAGACGATTACATTACTTTAAATGAGTCTAGCCCTCAAGGTTACTATTATCGACACGAACCTTGTCGGAAAGGTAAAGGGGGAGGTGTCGCTGTAATCTATAGTAATATCTTCAGTATTACTCAAAAGTCTTTCAAATATAATTCTTTCGAAGTGATGGTGCTTCATGTAACGTTATATAATGTAAGTGACAAATCTCATTTGACGTTTGTGTTTGGCTACTGTATACAGGCCACCAGGGCACCATACAGATTTTATCAAAGAATTTACTGATTTTCTATCAGAGTTAGTACTGGCTGTGGAGAAAGTCCTTATTGTTGGTGATTTTAATATCCATGTAGATAATGAAAAAGACGCATTGGGATTGGCTTTAACAGATATTCTAAACTCTATTGGAGTTAGACACGTGTCAGGACCAACTCATTGTTGTAATCATACTCTAGATCTAATATTGTCACATGGAATCGATATTGATGCCGTAGAAATTCTGCAGCAGAGCAATGACGTCTCAGATCATTATCTAGTCTCATGCGTGCTACATTTAACCAAGGCTGCAAAACAGTCTCTCTCCCACAAATATGGTAGAACCATCACTTCTACCACTAAAAATTGCTTTATGAATAATCTTCCTGATCAGTTTCATCATCTTAGCAAACCAGACAACTTAGAAGAACTCGATGTTGCAACAGAAACTATTGACGCTCTCTTTTCCGACACTCTAGACTCTGTCGCTCCTTTGCGCTTAAAAAAGATTAAGGATATTAGTCCAACGCCATGGTATAATGAGCACACTCGGGCCCTTAAGAAAGCAGCAAGAAAAATGGAGCGCAGTTGGAAGAATTCAAAACTAGAAGTTTTTCATATTTCATGGAGAGAGAAAATGATGGAGTACAGAAAGGCTGTAAAAACCACTAGATCTGCTTATTTTTCAAATCTTTTAGAAGAAAATAAACACAACCCTAAGTATTTATTTGATACAGTGGCTAATCTAACAAGAAATACAGCTTCAACTTCTGATGTTTCCAAACAGTAAAGTAATGACTTTATGAACTTCTTTACTTGCAAGATTGACAATATTAGAGAGAAAATTATAGCCATGCAACTGTCTACTACAGTATCACATCACACAGTGGATTGTAGTATCCCTGAGGAAAAATTCCATTCATTCACTGCTATAGGAAAAGAAGAATTGTCTAAACTTGTTAAATCATCAAAATCAACAACATGTATCTTAGACCCTATACCGACTAAGCTATTGAAAGAGATGCTTCCAGAGGTCATAGATCCTCTTCTTAAGATCATTAATTCATCTTTATCACTAGGTTACGTACCGAAAAATTCTAAGCACTCTATTATCAAACCTCTTCTTAAAAAACCACAGCTTGATCCTGGAGAATTAGTCAATTACAGGCCGATCTCCAATCTACCTTTTCTGTCAAAAACACTAGAAAAGGCAGTATCATCTCAACTGTGTTCCTACTTGGAAATAAATGGTATCTGTGAGGATTTCCAGTTAGGGTTTAGACCGTACCATAGTACTGAGACTGCTCTCATTAGAGTTACAAATGATTTGCTCTTATCATCAGATCGTGGTTGTATCTCTCTATTAGTGTTACTAGACCTCAGTGCTGCTTTTGACACTATCGACTACAATATTCTTTTGAATAGACTAGAAAATTATGTTGGCATTGCATTGACATGGTTCAAATCATACTTATCTGACCGTTATCAGTTTGTAGTAGTAAACGAAGAGATGTCATTTCGATCACAAGTTAAACATGGAGTACCACAAGGCTCAGTTCTAGGACCGTTGCTTTTCACTCTGTACATGCTACCCTTGGGAGATGTCATTAGGAAGCATGGCATTAGCTTTCACTGTTACGCTGATGATACTCAGCTCTATATTTCCTCGCGCCCTGACGAAACCTACCAAAAATTATTTCTCAATAATTAAATTTTCAAAATTAACAGAATGCGTAGCTGATATAAAAAATTGGATGACTAGTAATTTCCTACTACTAAATTCAGAAAAAACAGATTCTAATTATTGGACCAAAAACTTCAGCACATAATAATCTAGAATACTGTCTAAGGGGCCGTTCACATATCGTTCACCTAAAAACACGTGGAAAGCGCGGCCGCATCGCTTCCTCCTCCTTTTGCAAGCGTTCGGGAGCTTGCGCTTCTGTTGCGTCTGTGGTTGCTATGCAATCATGAACAACACTCTCCACTACTACACAGAAGTTTAAATGGATTCCCATCACCGAAAAGCCCTTGCAGTAGCTCTTGTCCAGGATTTATTTATGGAGAAGAAAAACTCCCGCAGTGTTTGGGTGCACCCTATCCTTCAAAAACGTAAAAAACATGGAGAATTTCACAAACTTGTCCAAGAGCTCTTGTCACATGACCCGCGGTGCGCTTGCGGCATTCTGAAAAGTTGAGATGTTTTCATCTCGCCGCGGCACAGGCGCGCATGGAAAAAACGCGCCTACATAGGATATAATGAATATGCGCGCGGAAAAGACACGATATGTGAACGGCACTAACACTTGATAGCTGCTCTGTTAAGTCGTCTTCGTCAGTTAGGAACCTGGGTGTGCTCTTTGATACCAATCTTTCATTTGAAAGCCACATTTCTAGCATATGTAAAACCGCATTCTTCCATCTTAAAAATATATCTAAACTACAACACATGCTCTCAATGACAAAAGCAGAACAGATAGTTCATGCGTTCATGACCTCGAGACTAGATTACTGTAATGCTCTACTGGGTGGTTGCCCTGCTCGCGTGATAAACAAATTACAGCTGGTCCAAAACGCAGCTGCTACAGTCCTTACTAGAAACAGGAAGTATGATCATATTACTATATCTTGAACATATATCATATTATATCACTCGCTCCCTTTTAAACATGGAATAGATTTTAAAATCTTGCTAATTACTTACAAACCACTAAATGGCTCAGCTCCCCAGTACCTGAGTGAGCTCTTAATGCATTATAGTCCTTCGCGTCTGTTACGATCTCAGAATTCTGGCCAGTTGTTCATACCTAGAATATCAAAATCAACCCCAGGTGGTAGATCCTTTTCCTATTTGGCACCGAAACTCTGGAACAATCTTCCTAGCATTGTTCGGGAAGCAGACACACTCTGTCAGTTTAAATCTAGACTAAAAACGCATCTCTTTAACCTGGCATACACATGATGCATTATCAATTTTTGTCTTCATATCCGTTAAAGGATTGTTAGGCTGCATAGATGAGGTCAGCCGGAACCGGGAACACTTCCTATAACACCAGATGTACTCGTTACATCAGAAGAAGACAGTTATTCATTTGGTAGACGCTTTTATCCAAAGCGACTTACAAGGGGAGCAATTACGGGATTCGTGCCTTGCTCACAAATTAGTCATGCACCTTAGTCATGGTATCGAAGGTGGAGAGAGTGCTGTTCATTCACAATATCCACCTTCAATTCCTGCCGGCATGGGAATCGAACCAGTAACCTTCAGGTTAGAACCCCGACTCCCTCACCATTAGGCCACGACTACCCCTAGAAGAATGGCATTTATGCTAATTTTTTTTATCCCAAGGTTTACCAATAAATGTGATTGGCTGGATCCGGGCCGTGTCCGGGTCGGACGGGGAACCTGTGCCTGTATGCGGCAGCAATGTGGCCCTGTGGTGTCGGCGGAGACTGTGTTAACTAGCTCATCCCTTGTGAAGACCTTACGACTCATCAGCCAGTGGCACAGATCCCCAACAAACCGTCCCATACCAGCGTGATTAAACGATCTTAAATTAGATGGAACTGGATTAAATATTTTGACTGTTGCAACTCCAATCAGACTTATGACCTGTAACTCTGCCTGAGTATCGGACAAGTGTTCACTGTTGGCCAGAGGAGAACTGACCCCGACTAAGCCTGGTTTCTCCCAAGGTTTTTTTCTCCATTTGTTGGAGTTTTGGTTCCTTGCCGCTGTTGCCTTTGGCTTACTTAAGTTGGGGACACTTGCTTGATATTCAGCAGTGTTTTTAGTATGCCTGCATTGGCGCCGTTGTATGTGAACTGAGCTGAGCCGGACGATTACGTCACTGTTTTCTCCAGTGCTGATATACATAAATTAACTAGACTAATAACTATTGATCTTTGCAACGGAATGAATCAATAATATATAGAATAAGCTGCACAATGACACCATTTTCTTTGGGAGCTGCTGTGCAGCCAAAAAGCTGCTTTGCCACAATTTGCATTGTAAAAAGTGCTATATAAGTTAAGGTGACTTGTCTTGACTTGACTTTAAAAGGGTGGTTGATCATGATTTGACCTTTTGTAACTTCAGTTAGTGTGTGATGTTGCTGTTTGAGCAGAATCTGCAGAGTAACGACAGTAAAGAGAGATCTTTTCTTTTACAGAAATTGCTTTTTAAGGACTACAATAAACGGCCTGTAGGGACTACAACAAGCTGCTTCCTGGGTTGATGACATCGCTAACCGCAAATTTACCCCCGAGAACACTCAACAAAGGGGGCGGGGCCATGTTGGGCTGCTTTAGAGAAGAGGAAGAGTTGTTGTAGTAGTGATCAACTCCACAGCAACTGCATAAATTTATCCACTAACCGTTCAGAAACTTCTTCCTGAGTCTCTCCATCAGTTTGAACACTTTCCTCATTTTGTCTGCGTGAGATTCTCCAGCTTTGTTGTTGTTGAGCTGTTAAAGCTCCGCCCTCTTCTGGAGCAGCAGCTCATTTGCATTTAAAGGGACACACACAAAAACGGCGTGTTTTTGCTCACACCCGAATAGAGGCGAATTTGACGCGTGATAATAAATGATCTGTGGGGGATTTTGAGCTGAAACTTTTATTACACCATTATAGGTCCCCTTTATATAAAGAGACCATCACTACAATTCTGGCCAGGTTGTACTCATTGTCGGCTCTGTTTGTCCTCCTGACTGTCTGATTTGACATACATTGTTTTTTGTGATTAAATTCTCTGTGATTGGTGGGATGGTGAGTTAGGGATTGGAAAACGTTGCTCCACATCCAGAGAGAAGCGTCTGGAAACCTCTCTGAGTTTGAGGTAGGAAGGAAGAGGAAGATCCTGTCC